>CM051256.1:60492636-60600136 GCA_027921565.1 Artemia sinica
ACTACCCGGACGAACGTACAATTGTTTATTATGATCTGACCGGCCTTGTTGAGTATGAACGTGCGGAGAGAACACGTGTAACTTCCAGCATTATATATATTAAAAAAGATCATGTGTACCAATGTGTGACACATAAAAAGATGAGATATAACAATACGACCGTTATGTGATGTACACAACCCTGATTATCTAATGATAAAGAAGTGAGAAATATAAGAGAATGTGAGAACGAACGGAAATTATAACGTATGTGAGGGGGTTCTCCCCCAAGTCAATACCTCGCTCTTTACGCTACAGTTTTTTTTTAGTGCTTTCAAAAGAGCTATCTATTCTAATTAAACAGCCTTTGTGATTCAGGGGTTTGTGAATCAAAATGTTTTTTAACTTTTAACGTAAAGAGCGTGGTATTGACTAAGGGGAGAACCCCCTCATATACGTAATAACATATACGTAATAAAAAAAAAAACAATAAAAAAAACAAGCGATACGGCTCAATAGTAATCGAAACTTTTAAAAACGAAATTTTGATGTCAATAAATGTATCAAAAGAATGTGTTTACAATGCTGATTCTAAATATATAAATTTTATTAAGTTTAGTATTCCTCATCAAAGGCTACGAGCCTGAGAAAATTTACTCGATTTTTTAAAGAGGGGGGAAACATCCCCTGCATTAACTAAAAAAACGATCAGAAATTAAATAAAAAAAACAAGTTTTTTAAACTGAAAGTAAGGAGCGACATTAAAACTTAAAACGAACAGAAATTATTCCGTATATGAAAGGGGCTGTCCCCTCCTCAACGCCTCGCTCTTTACGCTAAAGTTCTTTATTGTTTTTAAAAAATAAAGTTGTGAGACAGAGTCAAACTTTAGCGTAAAGAGCGAGGCGTTGAGGAGGGGACAGCCCCTTTCATATACGGAATAATTTCTGTTCGTTTTAAGTTTTAATGTCGCTCCTTACTTTCAGTTTAAAAAACTTGTTTTTTTTATTTAATTAAAAAAGGCACTAGCCCTTTCAATTTCCAATTGAATGAGCCCTTTTGAAGTTTCTATGACAATGCATTCAATAAAAACTTTATATGCCCCCAGGGCATAACTTACAACCCCTGCCCTGAGGGCTATGGAGGGAGGGGTTGTTATCCTTAAAGACTTAATTTCCAAAACTTTTAACTACCTTGAATAAAATGGCTATCTAAAAATTTTGATTGGATGTAATTTTGGGAAAAGTTGGGCGAGAGAGGGGGGTTGATTGCCCTCAAATCACTTTTGACTATTAAAAATGGTACTAGTCCTTTGAATTTGAAATCTAATGAGCTCTTTTTCAAGTTTCTACGACAAAGATTTCAATAAAAAACCTTATATGCCCCCAGGGTATAACTTATAATCCATGCCCTGAGGGTTGTGGGTGAGTGTCCTCTTTAAAAATATGTTATCTATCAGGAAATCAACTACCCTGAACAAAATGGCTATCTCAAAATTTTTATTGGATGTGTTTGGGGGAATGATGGGTGTGGGGCTAGTTGCCCTTCAATCACTTTTGACTATTAAAACGGGCACTAGCCCCTTGAATTTCCAATCGAATGAGCCTTTTTTGAAGTTTCTACGACAACACCTTCTATAAAAACCTTATATGCCCCCAGGGCATAACTTAAAACCCTTGCCCCGAGGATTGTGGGGGAGTGTCCTCCTCAAAAAGATATTTTCTATCTGGAAATCAACTACGCTAAACAAAATGGCTATACCAAAATTTTGATTGGATGTGTTTGGGGGAATGATGGGTGTGGGGGGGGGGGGGGGGGCTAGTTGCCCTCCAATCACTTTCGACTATTAAAAAGTGCACTAGCCCTTTGAATTTTCAATCGAATGAGCGTTTTTTGAAGCTTCTACAACAACGCCTTCTATAAAAACCTTATATACCCCCAGGGCATAACTTAAAACCCTTGCCCCGAGGGTTGTGGGGGAGTGTCCTCCACAATAAGATATTTTCTATCTGGAAATCAACTATGCTGTAAAAAATGGCTATCTCAAAATTTTGATTGGATGTATTTGGGGGAATGATGGGCGTGGGGGGGGCTAGTTGCCCTCCAATCACTTTCGACTATTAAAAAAGGCACTAGTCCTTTGAATTTCCAATCGAATGAGCCTTTTTTTGAAGTTTCTACGACAACAACTTCTATAAAAACCTTACATGCCCTCGGGGCGTAACTTAAAACCCTTGCCCTGTGGGTTGTGGGGGAGTGTCCTCCTCAAAAAGATATTTTATATCTGGAAATCAACTATGCTGAACAAAATGGCTATTTCAAAATTTTGATTGGACATATTTGGGGGAATGATGGGCGTGAAGGGGGGGCTAGTTGCCCTCCAATCACTTTTGACTATTAAAAAGGACACTAGCCACTCCAATTTCCAATCGAATGAGTGCTTTTCGTAGTTTCTACGACGACTCCTTCGACACGAAGTGCCCAGGTATGGAGAAAAAAAAACACATTGTGCCCACATCATTCTTTACTTAGGCAGCGCTAGCGCCCTGCCTATGATATGTTATTAAGAAAGGTGGGCATGTTCAACCTTCATTTTCCAAAAAGAAGAAAGGCATTTAGGTAAGCCTTCCAGAGAATATTAAGGTGAGTGTTGAACTAAACCAAAACATTTTATGTGCATATGGGTATTTGATGAAATCTAGTATTTTCTTGATGAAATCCAGCTTTGACTAGGTTTAATCTTTATCCAGTTTTTATCAGGATTTCTATTATTTAAAATGAAGGTAATAATGGAAGGAAACATGATAATCTGATTCATGAGAAACATGTTGTATAGGCTACTCTAAACAAAGGATTTATTTGTTTTAGGGACCATCAGGGGAAGGTTCAATGTCAAAAAACTAACATGATTTTAGAGGAACTTGAAATGGTTGACTGGAACCCCACATCACATAGAAATGCCAATATGTCATGGCAATATTTCAAAAAAAACTATTGATTGATCAAACAGTTTGTGGTAACAAACTGTAAGGAGCAATGCAGCTCAATAGTAACCAAAACTCTATGAAATAGAGTCTTGATAATGAATGAATACATCAAAAGAATCAAATTTTGATGCTTATTCAAAATATATAGAATCCACCAAGTATATTGTTACCCATCAAAAGTTACAAGTCTGAAAATATTTGCCCAATTTCGAAAAAAAGGGGGGGAAACACCAGCAAAACATCAAGTAATACTAATGAAAATCATACCATCAGATTCAGCATATCAGAGAACACTGCTGTAGAGGTTCCAAGCTCATATATACAAAAATGTGGAATTTTGCATTTTTGCCAGAAGCAAGATCATGGATATGCATTTATTTGTTGTTGGTTTTCTTTCCCAGGGTTGATTGTATCAAATCAGTCCTAGAAGATTGTGAAAGGGTTCATTTGATTGGAAATCAAAATTCTAATGCCCTTTTTAAATGACCAAAAATACTGGAGGGCAGCTAGCCCCCTCCCATGCCCCCTTTTCCCAAAAGTGGTTCAATCAAAATTTGGAGATAAACATTTTGTTAAGCAAAGTCAAAAGATCTAATAACTATGTCTTTGAGGATGACCTGATTCCCTACAGCTCCTGGGTGAAGGGCTGCAAGCTATGAATTTGCCCATTCTTTACATATAGTATTGGCTATAGGGAGGTATACAGACATTTATCATGGGGTATTTTTATTGCAGTGCAGGGGGGGGGGGGGTAAGTGGGAGGATCTAACAATGGAGGAATTTTTTTGGGAAAAGGGAAACTTCCATTGAGGGGGAGATGAATTTCCTGGCATTATTGAAAAAATGAACAGAAATTAAATAAATAAAAAATTAACTGAAAGTAAGGAGCAACACCAAAACTTAAAACAAACAGAAGTCATTACACATATGAGGGGGCTATTCCTCCTCAATTGGAACAAAAAGTCAAAATTTGGCATAAAGAGCAAGGTATTCAGGAGGGGGCAACCCTCTCATAAATGTAATAATTCCTGTTTGGTTTAATTTTTAATATTCATAATGTTGCTCCTTACTTTCAGTTGAAAAAACTTGTTTTTTTTTTCAATTTAATATAAAAAAGAAACACTTCTGGGATAGTTTCATAAAGATGCTAAAGGCTTCACTATACATCCCTATAAACACAGATGAGCAAGAAACAAAAAGAAACCAAAATGTACTAAATAGAAGAAAACATGAACAGAAGAGGATTTCCCCAAATATAAACTAGCCAGAAATCAGGCGGTTGGTGAGACCTGTCTTCACTTAGTATGAAGAGAAACTAGCTAATGGTATCAAAGAATATTGAAATCCAATGAACTTCTTGAATCTTCCTCAAGAAACTTTTGTGAGGAAGACCCCTATGGACAACTTCCAAACCTTCCACCTAAGCATATCACTATCCCCATGCCTGAGATGACCTTCACTACTGCAAAGGTTCATAAATAGTAATCTAAGATCAATAAAGCTAAAGCAAAAGGTCCATATGGAATCTATACAAGACTCCTGAAAGAAATGGCAAACCAGTTAGCCTCCCCATTAGCTAACATCTTTAAATACCATACCAGAAAAGTCCAAAAAGATTGTATGACTACTAATGTGCTTCCTGTATTAAAAAAGGGAAGCATACAGATGCCAAACACTACAGACCTATCAGTCTGACCTCTGTTCCCTCTAAAACTATGGAAGGCACAATAAATGATGCCATCATACAGCATCTGATGGCCAACAACCTTTTACCAAACTGCCAACACAGTTTTAGAAAAGGCAGGTTGATACTCACAAACATGCTAGATGCCTATGATGACATTACTAGGCTCATTGATGAAGAGATCCTAGTTGGTCTTTTCCACCTTGACCAGGCCAAGGCATTTGAGAAGGTCCCACATCATAGACTGAAGCTTAAACTAGAATGTCACCAATTAAAGAAGGAAGTCATGACTGGGTTCTGGGCTTCCTGACAGACAGAACAAAGGTTGTTGTTCTCTATACTTCTGATGGCTCCCTAGTTTACTCTAATCACTACCAGTGAAGAGTAGAATGCCTCAGGGCACTTGACTTGGCCTGACATTCTTCAATATTTATATCAGTGATGGCCTTAATTGCACACACAACAACCTTCTGTGCTGATGAATCCAAACTTGCAAGGGCAGCTGATACTGCTGAAACAAGAGCCTCTCTGCAGAAAGATCAGCAAAAACCTAGCTCACAGATAAGAAAAGAGGGTGCTACAGTACAATACTGAAAAATGCAAGGGGTTCAACCTAAAGGTTAATAACTGTAAAAAACATTAGTCATTGACTAACCCCCAATTCAGCAGCTGCTCCAGTCTAAAATACGCAAAGATATATCCCTGCAAATGCAGGGAGATATCTTGGTGCCACCAAAAAAACATTTGTCAGTCACAGCCCATGTGTTATAAAAAAAGCTTTACAACTCTATGGTATGCCCAGTGTTGGATTTTGGTATGGCACTGGCCTTCTCTCAATTCAAGGAGATAAACAACTCCTTGAAATTGTCCAGTGGCATGCCACCCAAAAGCCATATAGCTTGAGAACCCTCCCTTACCATGAGAGGCTTGTAGCATTGAAAATTCTAACCCTTCTTTACTAAAGGAAAAAGTGATGTCAGCACAGCTTTCAAGTGTCTGCAAGCCAATCTAAACTCAACTAGACCCTGGTGCTGTGCCAGCAGATCAACTGAAACACAGCCAACAAGAGGCCTGGTTGACCACCACCAAAGTGTTGCTAAACCACCAGCATGCCTCAGGTGCTCTGCTGCCAGCAGAGACAGCAGTGTTTGTCTGACTTTGAATTAATTATGTGGTAATTCTTTATTGTGTCAACTGCAAAGTCAGAGCTTATTTTTTTCATTTAAGGTGGAGATGGAAGAAAATGATATCAAATTTATTTATTTATTAATACCAAGATATGGTAAGCTTTCCCTGGGAAGCCATTGAAATATTTTGATAGACCCAGGGCCCCCCATTGGGACTTGTTCATTGTCTTGGGTGTTTTGCAATTTCTCATAAGCTACTGACCTAATTTGGCTTTTGTGTGTGCTTTCTTTTAATTAGATCATTTGGATCTTATTGAATGCCATGACAAATCTATGACTCAGTTTTCCAATAATTTGAGATATATCTGAACAATTTTGACATTTCTGTTGTTGTCATTGTACCTATTTACTCATACCCTCGATTTTTTTTTTTTTTTCAAAAAATGCTAAGCTGTTTAACATTATTTCACATGTTTGTTTGAACCATATAGTGACCTTGTTAACTATTAAGTAATAAATGTAACAATAAATGTAAATACTTTACATTTTTAATGTAAATCTGAGATGGTATCATATCAAGGTGGTATCCAGAGGGGGGAGGGGTAGGGAGGTATTTCATTTAAATGATAATATCTCAAAAAAAATTTTATTGAAAGCAGGGATGCCAAAAAGTTATTTTTTTTAATTTAAAGTAGAGATGGTATTCTATCAAGGTGGTATTCAGAGGGGGGGGGTTAGGGAGGTATTATATTTAAATGATAATGTCTCAAATTTATTTATTTTTCAAAGCAAGGATGCCAAAATGCCAATTACTTTTTTAATTTAAATCAGAGACAGTATCCTATCAAGGTGGTATCCAGAAGGGGGGGGGGGGTTAGGGAAGTATTTTATTTAAATGATAATATCTTGAATTTTTATTGAAAGCAGGGATGTTGAAATGTTAATTATTCTTTTTTAATTTAAAGCAGAGACAGATCTTATAGAGCATTATATGGCTGCTTTAAAAAAATACAAAAGCAAGTGTGAAGAGAGGTTAGAGACTTTTTACAAGAATATGACAGTTTGGTTGCTACCAGTAGCTACTAGGTGGAGTATCCTATGAAAGTGTACTTTCAATGAGTAGAGAAAGTAAATATGTAAATTTAAGCTATGATTGAGAAAGGCTGATGAAAACATTAATGTTTGCAGTCAACATAGATTGCACTGGTGGTGCACTGCTGCTGCAGTTTTTGGCCCTGCTGCTTTCAGTCTTTCCTCATTGGCATGCTACTAGGGTTTAAACCCAACTCTTCTTCCCTTAACCCTAACCAGAGAACCTGAGGACACTCCAAAAAAAATACCTAAGAAACTACCAGCAGAAGAGGACACTACTACTTCTTTCCAACCATGTTGCCTCATTTTGGAACTCCCTAAGCAATGAAACCATCTAATCCCAATCCTGGAGCCATTCATGCATGGTCTGGACAGGGACTAGGAACAAAGGGGGGGGGAGGAGTGTCTACTCTATGATGCCTCAAAGTCCTATATATATATATATATATATATATATATATATATATATATATATATATATATATATATATATATATATATATATATATATAATATATATATATATATATATATATATTATATATATATATTGTCAAATTAGCCATCTGGTAGTATCCCTTCACTGGCAGGTAGCCTATAATTTTGTTGGGATATCCACTACATGGCTAATATGGGAGTAAAGTTCATTTACAATGTAAATAGATGTTATATATTTAAATTGAGGATGCAATTCTAGGTATATATTTGCACATTAGGGGGGTGGGGATATATATTTGGTGAATATATAGGTTCCAAAAAATTCATGAATTTCTTAGAAAAACTGGAAAAAACAAGAAAAGAAGTGAAGATAAAGGCCCTCCCCCTGCCAAATGTGTTAACTAGGATTATTCTGCATATTAAGGAGTAAGAATTGTTTTCTTAATATGTTTCCTTATGTCCATCTGGACTCCTAGGCTTAAAATACTGGTTGGTTGGTTGGCTAATTCAAAGATTTGTATATATATATACACTGTCAAATTAGCCATCTGGTGGTATCCCATATTGTTGTACTTCATTTACACAGAGGATCTATTTTTCTAGGTTTTGCTTTTATAGTATATAGATTTTAAAGGTTATCAAAGATCAGGACCCTCTAGAGGGAGAAGGAGTGGAGGTAGGTACTTCAAATAGGGTAAGACACCCAGTAGTTGGCCACCTGCTTATTCTCGGACAGAATGTAACTAACAGGGAACCAGGTCACTTAGATATCCTAACAGGGAACCTGGTCACTTAGATATCCATATGGATATCTAAGTGACCAGGGAAACCAGCTATGTATAAAACTTTCTAAGCACATTAGCCTAGAGGTAGGTTCCCTGTTAGTTACATTCTGTCCGAGAATAGGCAGGTGGCCAACTACTGGGTGTCTTACCCTACTTTCCCAGGACATAGCCTACTTTAACCTCTAGACCTGTCCCTGAAAGTTTTATTTTCCTAACCTAACCCCTTTCCAAGATAGCTAAAAGTAGAATTTTAACATTTTATGTAGGCTAGAGAAATTTTGAAACAATAATAAGATAGCCTACCCTTGACTTGGCCTGTTCCAGGGGTTAAATTTGAGATAGGCTAAAGCTATCTAATTTAATTCAAAATTATGAATTACCAGCAATTTTCTTCAGGCAAATACCACAATTTTTTTCTAGAAGTACAGGCGTAACACAGAGCAAACCTTCTGCTGAGTCATAGCCATCCAGTCTTTTTTGAAGACAGACATTTAAAAAAATATTTCTTCTTCTTCTTTCCTAGATATTTCCATTTTACCGGGAATTTATCACTACTTCTTTCCTAGAAGATACTTTTGACTTCGCCTTTGACGCTTACAGGGTAAGTACACACTAATCCTTTTCTCGCAATTAATTAAAAAAAAACTTCCGAAAAAGAGGTGTTTCAAATAGGATGTAAAGATCCAGATTAGACTTAAGAAGCAGTACAAACAAACTTTTATAATATATCAAACTCTAAACGGACAGAAATTACTACTAAAAAAGAAAAAGGAAAGAAATTAAATAAACACTCTTATTAAATAAACACTTAGGCTTAATTCTCACTGCCCAGATCGCTGTTCTCATCGACCAGAAAACTGGTCGGATTTTTGTCTCAGGAATTCTGGCCAGATTTTTCCCCAGATTTTACTATTTTCTGACCAGATTTTTTGATCAGATCGATTTTGATATTTTCTGGCCAGAAAAAAATTCCGGTCAGAATTTTTGCCTTGAATCAGCAAGGTATCAAAGCAGAAAGAATAGAGTTGCCTAAAGTTAGAGATTGTCTGCTCATTGTTCCACCTACCAGACCTTTCGTCCCTTATCAGAGGTAAGTATTACTGCTAACTGCCATCAGCCTACGGGTAATCCTTATGCATGTATACTGTTGGGTCGTAATTCTGCAAAGTTTGGCCTATTCCATCGGAAAATCAGAAGTTTCCCACTTTTGAACTGCTTGTGCTTAAAAGACACAATAAGCAACTGAACTTTGAACTATCCTGAACATGCTATTAATTTAAAAATGCCCTAAGGGAGTGGTGGTGGATCCAGGATTTCAGGAAGGGAGAGGGTGATTGGTCAAAAAAGTAATCATGTTTTTAGAGTGATTACATCTAGCAGCAGGCATGAGCACCAATGCTCCTTTGCCTTTGGGAGGGCAACCAAAATAATGGTTGCAATTTGCAAATATATGATGTCTGTTACCAAAATCGGTAAAGGTGCAGATTAGCTACCCCTGTAGTGTAGGGTGCAGAGGCCCTACCTGTAGATCAGGATATACAATAGGAACTGATTTGTTTATATTGTGCTTCTACTGGACAGTATCTGTGCAACTTTACAGCCTAATTGACTGAATAATATACAGAAAGAAATATGTTGTTTTTATCAAGGGTAGTTAATCTGCACCTTTACCCCAAAATTCAAAGTTGTTTTGCATATAGTCTACTATGTTCAAAAGTGTTTTTTGCAGTTATTGTATAGAATATCTGGCTTGTAGTATCTGAAATTGTGTTTAGGCTACGTTCATCACCAACCCATGAAAATCAAGTAATAAACCTTCCCTAAAGCATGAATTTGACAAATGTTACTTTAGCAGCAGGATCATAGTATCAGATACCACAATAACTGATAAAACAACAAATGGTAGTATCAGATATTTGTATATCTGCTAAAATTTGATTAATATTTTATTTAGAAAAAGGAGAAAGCTTTAGATAGTGAAACATTTGTAAGTTTGGAATATAGGAAAGTAATGAAAGGTCTAAGAAATAAAGACTTTATTGTCTTAGTATCAAGAAATGCCATTTTATTCGTTCATTGATGTGCAAATTGGCTCAATATTCTAAATTAAGATTTTCTTGCAGAAAGCAACATTAGATTTTAGAGTTTACCACTAAAACATATATTTGTTTGCCTCTCGTAGATCTTTCTTATACAGCAAAATAATCTCAAAAAACAGTATTATGCTGTGAAATGGGAAAAGTTTTTAAATCTTGTACTTTGGACTCCTACTCTTGGCAGGGGAGCTTGTTGCCCCCTCTGGATCTGCTCCTGTGAAAGGCAGGAGCGCCATTTGGGGGGGGGGGGCAGGGGTGGGCCATTGCCCACCCTAATTTTTCTGGGGGGCCCAAGCTTCCTCCCAAAAAGGCCTTTTTTCTTTTACAAAATATACAGGAACAAAATTACAATTAGCAATTAGTCAAAATTTTGAAACTGCTACATTTATATGTAGATTAACTTAGATAATAGTGAGATTAATAGTGCAACTGGGTCGTGCAAGGGTTGAAGTGACAGATCAGTTTCTGATTTTATTGATTCAACATCTTTCTTATGTGCTATCATGAGCAGTGTTTCCACTTCTACTTATTTTGGTAGTAGAATACTTATTTTTGGACTATTCTACTTCCAAATATTAAATCTACTTATCTACTTACTTTCTACTTATTTTTGGAGGCTTAAGTTTTCGTGCCGGCCAAGTATTTTGGTTTGATTCCGTTGAATTGTAATCCTATAATGTCTTATAGAATGGAAGGTGCAATTGTTTTTAGAAGCGGCATCTTTGTCGGGAGCGGAATCTTTGCGGAGCGGCAAAAAGGAAATTCGGGAAATTATAAAGATCAGTTTAAATGAATGAATTTGTTTAAAACCGTAAGACCATCCATATATAACCCATGTATTATTCGCCCAGTTCGCCAGTTTACTATCTAATATCAGCAGCTGAAGAGCCATTGAGAATTCATGAGTTTGTCAGGAGCTCAAAAGCGTAAATTGGCAGCATTGAAGAAGGAGAAAGAAGCAGAAAAGCAAGTTTCTCTGAACAGATGGATTAAGAAGCAATAGCCAAGTGAACCGGCTCGGCAAGTAAGTAACCTACAGTATTTGTGTTTTATTAAGTCGTTTCTTTTTTTTTCGCGATCTGGTGGACCAAAGTTACTATTCTGAACCGCGCTGGGTAGTTTATATGGTGTTAAGGGGATGCGGTACCTTAAATGTTCACCCTATCTCGCCCATTATAGACTTTTTAGTTTGTCTGGCCAAACTATTTAGAATTGATTGGGCAGTCTTGCCCTGGCTTGTAGAGCTTGGATAAGAGATTCGAATAATCGACACAAAACTAAAAGCCGACACCTACTTTCCCGGAAATCTTAGAAAAACCATATAACTTCTCGCGGTTTGTCCCAGAGATAGAGATGTTCAGTTTTAATGAAACATATATCATCGGAAAGCCTATTTTTTATTTTTATTTTTTTTCTATTAATCGGAGTAAATTTTCTTCTTAAAGTTCAGGAAAGGACAGTCCCTCAAAATGTTCCAGCATACCTGCTAGGAAAACGACCGAAAATCACCTCAAAGGAATTATCAGTTGACCAGCTTGGTCCCTTTGGGAACTCCCTATGGCGCTAAAAAAAGCTAATTCTTTTTTACTGTTGTAAAAAAGCTAATTCAGAAGTTAGGTAGCCTCTTTTACTTTCTAGTTTTCTTCTTAGATCTTTCCTTTTTTTCTGTCATTTAATTCTTCTTTAATAAAAGAAAAATTATAGCCCCTCAACCAATGCAGTATAGTTATCTTTAAAATTAACTAGCCTTTTACTGAAAAATAATAAATACAAAATAATACTGGATATGCAGTAGACCTGGTTTCCAAAAATTAAATAAAAAAAAAAGTTTTTAAACTGAAGTAAGGACGACATTAAAACTTAAAACGAACAGAAATTATTCCGATATGAAAGGGGCTGTCCCCTCCTCAACGCTTCGCTCTTTACGCTAAAGTTTTTTATTGTTTTAAAAAATAAAGTTGTGAGACAGAGTCAAACTTTAGCGTAAAGAGCGAGGCGTTGAGGAGGGGACAGCCCCTTTCATATACGGAATAATTTCTGTTCGTTTTAAATTTTAATGTCGCTCCTTACTTTCAGTTTAAAAAACTTGTTTTTTTTATTAATTTCTGATCGTTTTTTAGTTAATGCAGCTTTTATTTTGGCTCACCGTCATTGAATAAGTAAACAAAATTTGCATAAAAATTTTACTTTTCTTTTGCTAAATGGATGTCTCTAAATTTGGTTATGACGTAATTTACAAATTAACTTACGTAACTAACTTCTATATTCGTATATTTTTCTTCTGGCAAAAAATACAAAGTTGCAGATTTTTGCAGATATGAGCTTGAAACCTATGTAATAGGGTTTTCTGATACGCTGAATCTGACGGTGTGATTTTCATTAAAATTCTTTCACTTGTAGGGGATGTTTCCCCTCTTTAAAAAATCGGGTAAATTTTCTCAGGCTCGTAGCCTTTGATGAGTAATACTAAACTTAATAAAATTTATATATTTAGAATCAGCATTATAAACCCATTCTTTTGATACATTTATTGACATCAAAATTCCGTTTTTAAAAGTTTCGATTACTATTGAGCCGTATCGCTTGTTTTTTTTTATTGTTTTTTTTTTATTACGTATATGTTATTACGTATATGAGGGGGTTCTCCCCTTAGTCAATACCACGCTCTTTACGTTAAAAGTTAAAAAAAATTTTAATTCACAAACCCCTGAATCACAAAGGCCGTTTAATTAGAATAGATAGCTCTTTTGAAAGCACTAAAAAAAACTGTAGCGTAAAGAGCGAGGTATTGACTTGGGGGAGAACCCCCTCATATACGTTATAATTTCTGTTCGTTTTAAGTTCTAATGTTGCTTCTTACTTTCAGTTGAAAAAACTTGTTTTTTTTATTTAATTTCTGATCGTTTTTTAAATAATGCTTGGAAATCCGGCGCCCCCTTCATAGAAATGTCCCTTACCCCAAAGAAACATCCTCCACGGAAAGATTCTCCCGAGTAACCCCTCCTCCAGCCCCCCCCCCCTCCAGAAAAAAATCCTTCCTGAAAATGTCTGTATACTTCCCAATAACCAATAAATAATGCTGGCAAGTCCGGCGCCCCCTTCATGGCAATTTCCCTTCCCCCATGAAAACTTCCTTCATGGACAGATCCTCCAACATAACCCCCGACCCCCCCCCCCCCCCCCACTACCAGAAAAAAACCCTCCTGAAAACTTCTGTATACTTCCCAATAACCAATACTATATGTTAACATTGGGTAAAGTTCATAACTTTTAGCCCTCCCCCCGGGGACTTCGGGGATTAAGTCATCCTAAAAGACATAGTTATCATATTTTCGACCATGCTGAACAAAATGGCTATCTCAAAATTTTGATCGGGTGACTTTGGGAAAAAAATGAGCGTGGGAGGGGGCCTAGTTGCCCTCCATTTTTTTGGTCACTTAAAAAGGGCACTAGAACTTTTAATTTCCGTTCCAATGAGCCCTCCCACGATATTCTAGGACCACTGGGTCGATACGATCACCCCTGGGAAAAAAAAAAAAACAAATAAACACGCATCCGTGATCTTTCTTCTGGCAAAAAATGCAAAATTCCACATTTTTGTAGATAGGAGCTTGAAACCTCTACAGTAGGGTTCTCTGATACGCTGAATATGATGGTGTGATTTTCATTAAGGTTCTATAACTTTTAGGGGTCTTTCCCCTTTTTTTGAAAATCAGCCAAATTTTCTCAGGCGCGTAACTTTTGATGGGTAGCACTAAACTTGATGAAAGTTATATATTTGAAATCAGCATTGAAATCTGATTCTTTTGATGTATCTATTGGTATCAAAAACCCGTTTTCTAGAGTTTCGGTTACCATTGAGCCGGGTCGCTCCTTACTTACAGTTCGTTACCACGAACTGTTTGATTAAGATTACCTCTATGTTGTTTTGTTTTGTTCTTTTTTCTTCTGCAAAGCACTGTTAATTTTATGGATAACAATGCTACATGGGTTGAGGGGCATAAGCCAAAGATTGTCGTTTTTTTTTCTTTCTTTTTTTTTATTGATGGAACCACACAGTTTGGCAGTGCTGTTAATTTTATGGATAACAATGCTACATGGGTTGAGGGGCATAAGCCAAAGATTGTCGTTTTTTTTCTTTTCTTTTTTTTTTTATTGATGGAACCACACAGTTTGGCAGTGCTTATAGCATTCGATTTGCTACAATGCCGACTGGTGATATGAAGCCGCATTCGATTTGCTGTAGTCACGCTTCACGTTTCGCCATTTGGTCCAAAATTATGAACCTGTTTGGCGGTCACATTATCAGTAGTTCTTCAGGCTAAATGGGAGAACGTCGCAGAAAAAAATGCAAATAAGCCCACAACGGAGAAGGACGTAACTGAAACTACAGCAAATCGAACGCGCCTTTAGCTTATTTGCGATCTGTCATGACACCCGAATCATTCATTCAAGGACTACTGCAAAGGCTTTTTGCGATTTGGGTTGCTATTGCATTAAGCCCAAAGTTTCTATTATTGTCTTTACGGGTAGATAAGGATCAACGCATGTATAATCATCCGAAAAACGCCCTCTTTGGCTTTGCTGAAATTTCCT
Organism: Artemia sinica; assembly: GCA_027921565.1. Classification (NCBI taxonomy): domain Eukaryota; kingdom Metazoa; phylum Arthropoda; class Branchiopoda; order Anostraca; family Artemiidae; genus Artemia; species Artemia sinica. The sequence goes on from CM051256.1 coordinate 60,507,421, forward strand.
GTTTTTTTCCGAAGTTCGATATACTTTAGTAAACTGTCACACCATGGAGGAGTTCTAGCACTATTTTTCCCGAACTGCTGTGCCGAAAGCGGAAACTGCTACGCAGTTTGGACTTAACATACTAAAAAAAAGCAACTGTTTAAATGTTGAAAATGAGTTCAATATTGCTTCAAAGTACAAGAGTGGCTTTTAACCTTTGGGTATATCTTTCAGGTGCCTGACTCAGCACCCGAACAATCCATTGCCGTCGCTTTGGGTCCTTCGAAGGACGTGGTGGTCGGTCAGACCGAGCTAGTAGAAAACGAGACGACTCAAAGAGACACTGCGCCTGTCACTGCTCAAGAGGCACAATCTGGACGAGATACGACTCGAGATGAAGAGCACCATCGTTCAAGTGGTCCTACTGATATTTCTTCATCCTCCCACGACCATCCATGTCAACCACAGCTGCTACGGTACCCTGCACAGGTTTCAGCAAACGGCAAGCTAAGACGGTCATTTAATATTTCGTATTATGGAAAGCATCCTTGGCTTGAGTACTCAGTTAAGGAAAATTCGGTTTTCTGTTTCTGCTGCAGACACTTTGGCGGCACGTCAACCCTTCGCGGACAGAGATACGGGGCGAGGCCTTTCATCGAGACCGGCGTTAGAAGATGGAAGGACATCTCAAGCGTTCTAGAAGAGCATGCGAAAAGTGACCGCCACAGGGACAGTGCAGTTTCGTGGACGAAGTTCAAAGCTATACAAGCCAAGGAGATGCAACCCATCGCATCTGTTTTGTCAACGGACAGGAATAAGGAGATGAATGAAAACAGGGAACACGTAAAGGCTTTACTGAAAGTAACGGCCCTACTGGGGCGACTGGGTACAGCCTTTCGCGGCCACGATGAGACTGAATCTTCGGCAAACAAAGGACATTTCGTCGAAACTTGCAATCTTCTCGCCGAGTATTCTCCCACGCTTTTCAACAAGCTACAAAGACGATACGGCCACTATACGTCCCACGAATACCAGAACGATCTAATTTCAGTTATCGGATCTAGGCTTCGGTCTACAATAGTGCAAGAAGTTAAGCGTGCCAAATACTTTGCTGTTCTTGTCGACGAGACAAAAGATAATTCGAAGAAAGAACAGCTCGCCATTCTTCTGAGGTACTTCGACGAGGGAAAAGTACGAGAAAGACCAATAGGATGCTACCATATGAAAAGCCTGGATGCTGAGAGTTTAGCCAGCTTCATTCACGACACAGTGGCGAAACTTGGTCTCGACTGGAACTATTGTGTTGCTCAGTGCTACGACGGAGCAAGCGTGATGAGCGGGCCCTTCTCTGGTGTTCAAGCGCGACTGAGAGCGTAAGCGCCACAAGCAATATACATTCATTGCCATGCGCATAGACTAAATTTGGTCATTGCAAACTGCGTTGAAGGTGTTGGGACTGTTGGCTCATTTTTTTCGTTAGTCCAAAATCTGTACACGTTCATTTCCAACAGCAACACCAGACATCAGCTTTTTGTCGAGTCCCAAAAGGCTACTCAACTGCCAGTCCTGGAATTAGAAAGGAGTGCTGCGACAAGATGGTCATACTGGTATCGATCAATATCGAAGATAAGACTCCGATATGAATGTGTTCTGGCTGTACTGTCTGCAGTCAGCGAGGGAGCTGATAGTGAAGCTCGAGCAGAAGCAGCTGGGCTCCAGAGAAAAATGGAATCTTTCACAGTTATATTCCAGTTGCTCTATATGGAAGCAATTCTGAGGACGACAAACTCCCTTTCTGAGCAGCTTCAGGCAGTTGATCTGGTAATATCTAGGTCCCGCACCTTGATTCAAGCAACAAGGAAGGAAATAGCTGAACTGCGCTCTGACACTTCATTTGCATCGCTTTTGGAGAAGGCAAAAGAGTTTGCTGAAGGTCTTGAAATTGAAGTACCTGACGTGAATGGACCCGCGACCGGATCCTCCTCTGCGGGTCAGAAGGGACGACCTAGAAGAACCCAAAAAATTATCAAACACCTGAAAGAATTCATGACCACTTCGACGTTAGGAAAAAACTTTGTTGAATCCGACAATAGAGCTCCAACTCTAGCGGAAGAACTGAAAAGAGAATACCTGGAGACTGTAGATCGTCTGATTGCGGAATTCGACAGACGGTTTACAGATAACCTTCCAGTGCTCAGTACACTCGAAGCTCTGGACCCCAGCTCTACCAAGTTCATGGATGCAGGGCTCCTCAAGCAATTCTCTGAACTTTATTCTGAAATGGACATTGACCAGATTCTTCTTGAGGCCCAAGCTGGTATTGTCAAGCGGTTTTTGCTCGAGGAGGAGGCAAAGCCGAAGAACTTCATGGACGTCATGCGATCATATCGAGACACTGCCAGTGGCCTATTCAGAAATTATCAAAGTTCTTCATATTGCTGCCACACTTCCTGTCACGACAGCCAGCAATGGACGCTTGTTTTCTGGGCTGGAAATAGTGAAGAATTATCTGCGCTCGACCACAGGAGACGATCGTCTTAGTCACCTGCTTTTGATCTTTGCAGAGAAGGATTTAGTTAAAAACTTGGATTTCGACCAGCTTGTTGACGACTTTGCGAAGATGAAACCACGACGGTTCCCCTTGTTGCCTTGAGTGTTCACTGATCTGTTTCAAAATTTTGTTGTATTTTTTATTTTGTAAATATACTTGATCGAGCAAAGTTTTGCATCGTCATAGCCGGAGCGTGACTCCGACTTGGACTAAAGTATTTACTGTAAGCAGCGAGCTGAAGAATTCGGCTACAGAATATACTTTAGTCAAAGCGTGAGTTTCTACAGAGGTTCGGCTTTCGTCAAGTTATAGGTTCGGAAAAGTGGAAGATTCCCAAACGGCTGTTTTTTTAACATCGCACATACCGTTTCCGCTTTCTTCAGATATCTGGCCTTTTCCAAACCTATGGCATAAGAGCGAAAAGAAGGAAAGGCAAAGCAATTGAGACAATTTCCTTAATTTTTACGGTAACTCCCACGGAAGGCAGTTTTTTTTTCGGATAAAGCTAGAGGCAATTTTTTTTCATATATACAAGCCTGCTTCGGGGCCCATGTCGATTGCTTGCCCACCCTAAGGTTTGGCTGAAATGGCGCCTCTGGTGAAAGGCCATTCAAATGTACATATCAAGCGTAAAATTAGTACATATGTCATGTATTAATTTTCAGTAGTCGCAACTTTATATATCTTAGTGTATTAGTTTAAGTCATGCATTAATTTATAATACACATATTTGAATAGCCCTTAAGGGTGGCAAATTTCAAGACTTCTTCTGCTTTGAAGCCATAAATTTGCAATTTAGTGCAGAAAAGGGTATTTGTCCCTCTTTCTGGCCTATAGTAATTTATGCACCTGATTCTGGAAGCCTTGACACTTTTTGTGAATAGCTATTAAAAATCTGAAAGCTCATTTTTCTCTGAATTGTAAGGAGAATAGATTTTGAGTTTCAAAGTTAAATGGAAGTACAACTTAAAAATCAGCAACATTGTCCCAAATTTCTTCCATGGAATAAACTCATTGAGGTGCAACTCATTGAGATACCGTTTATTCAATACAATTATGGGCATACCATTTAATGGTCTTATTTGATTCAGTCCGTTTAACGGTATCTGAGTTTGTAAAAGTGGAGCTCAATCAATTTAGTACAGAAACGCTTTTCCAATCACAGTGTAATGACATCTGAGCTGGGTTTTAGACCATCATTCACATTCTGTGTTTCCAGTTTATGGTGTACCTACGTTCAAAAACTCAAATAGAGTACAAGCATTTTATTTTGGATACAAAGAGTCTACTTGTGGATCACTTTTTATGTCATCATGCAGCCAGGAACAGCATTTTTGCATTTCAAAAGACTAAAGTTTTGTTTAATATTACAGTAATCCAAAATGTGAACTATCACTAAATCAAGCGAGATTACAATTTTTATTTCTATCCTTGAACATCAATCACTAAAAGTTAACTGTATTCTTACTTTTGCTTACCATGGTAGCCAGGTTGGGACTCATCCTATGTCAGTCAATATTATAATATATATTGTAAATATGTAATGATGTAATTATATAATAGTGTAATCTGTACCCTTTTTTTAGGTATAAGAACCAGAGCTGAAGCCAGCTGGGTACCTTGCAAACCCTTAGGATACTATTACTATCTTGGAGGAGAAAATGAAATGGTCTGACAGTGACGTTGAACTCCTCGCCAACACCTGTATCAGCTATCCATGGCTATGGGATTCCTCTAGAGAAGACTTCAGACATTATAGGAAGAAGAAAAACTCTTTGTAGCCATGGCAGAATCCGGGAATTGCTTTCAGATTATGGACTACCTGTTCATAGTCTTGCATACATTTTAAGAAAAAGTTTGATACTCTAAAAGATACTTATATAAAGTTTAGACGTTGTAAAAAAGGTAAAAGTGGAGATGGTGCAAAAATAAACAGAAAAACACGGAAGTATTTCCACTTTTTAAGCTTCATGACAGAGTCGGGTCAGCTAAAAAAAACTGTGGACAACATGACTGAACCTCTGTAGATTGCTTGTGTTAGTGAAACTTTGTCCAGGATAGATACTCCAATTTGTTATGAAGACGAGTTTACCCAAGTAGGAATTGAGTTCAGAAGAGTTTGAGCAGAATCTCTTTTCAGCCGTCAAAAAGAGCTATGATAAACCCCACAGAGAGTCGGCAGTCTGAAAGCTCATCATCATGTATGTCACTTTTAGCTCCCATTCAGCCTGAACGGAAACACAAAACATCCCAAGAGCCACGTGGTAGTAGTGGAGGTAACGAGACTCAGAATACTTCTGGAGGTAGCCAGGCACATACAGACATTGACCAAGAAATTGTCAAAGCTCTTTCATCTTTACAAGAGAAAAAACACCCAACTTACATTTCAGCCGGTACATCTGCAGCGTGTTGAAATTTCTGAAGTGCTTAAAAAATTTGAAAGTGAGACCAGCAATAATGTATCTGTGTAATTTCTGAGGTAACAATTAGACTCCTGAGTATCTTAACGCCATTCCAAGCCTAAAATTGTTTGTATATGCCCCTTGAATGACATGAAGCATTAAACCTCTAGCTGATTTTGATAAATTATTGTTTTTTAACTCAGAATTTTTTTAAATAATAGAATGGTTTCACTTTTTTAATACATTTTTTATATTTGCTTTGATTTTTGACGATGAGTTTGGAGGAATCACAGATCCAGTGATTCCTGTATTGCCTGAATACTGATAGTGAGTTCCAACCCAGCTACTATGGTAAGTTATCATAGTAAGCTCCTTGCCCTGTGGAATTACATTGTAACCAAAAGGTTACCAAGGTAACTAAAATTAATGGAAAAATGTCAGGTTGGAACAATGATCATGGTAACCCTATTTCGTTGTCTTAATTAATGTAGTGACGCGTATAAGACTATTAAGATGACTAATAATTTAGAACTCTGGTCTACTTTTTTTAAGTAGCCTGAACATCTGCCAATTACGGACGATATTTCCGATCGTTGTCCATGCAGAAATTTAGAATAAAGTCCTTAGTTTTACAGACTTACTTGAACTTAATTCATCAAATTGGTGTCTTAAGGCTATTAACGCTTATAAGGCTTACTACACGTTAGTTTACCAATTAAGGCAGGGCTTATGGTAAGGAGAAGAAGGTTGGAACGGATTTGGTAACTTTTTTCTTATTTTGCTTACTATGGTAAGAAGGTTGTAACTCAGCCTGGGTCACACTGGGACCCGTAATAGCAGCTATTGGGTAGAATTTCCTTACAGAGTGATGGGAATTCCATTCTTCTGAACGTACCATTAGCAATGTTGGAGACGACCCATCGCCTTTCAAGACTGGTAAAGAGTATCAGATAAAGCATTGTTCACATCGGTATGATAAGCTGGAGAAGGATGTTTTCGCAATCTGTTCCCTCGCATTATTTGTAGATTTTGTAGACAATAAAGCATAGCTACCTGAATAAGCCTTTGCAAGGAAGTAATGTACGAATCTAGTGTCATTTGGTTTTGCCAAGATCCAGCCACTGTAAATTGCAACTTTCAAGCTCTAGAAAAAAATCGCTTATTTGCCATTTGCCTTATTACACCGATTTGAACAATGCTTGCCCTTAGTTCTTAGAACAATGCATACACATTAATCACAACCCTTTACTACAGAAAAGTAACTAAACTACAGCCAGAAATAGACGCACACATTTACATATTAATTTCTGATAGTTAAACACAACTTTGAGTGTGATAAGTTTGCATACAGTCTGCTGCTACAACACAACAGCGACCTATTCAGGACTGTGTCCTTGACTCACTCTACTCAGCTACCAAGGAACACTTCCTTCTGGTGTCTAGAAGTAATCTCGAAATTTTTCACGGGCATGTTTGGCAGCTTCAGCTGGGTTTTATTGCTCCTGTTGAGATAATTGGTAACAGCCCATTTGCTTGCTCTTGTCTCCACTACCCCAATTTTATAACGCATCAGTTTCTGTGTCAACAAAGTTAGCACTAAGATACCTCGAGTGTCTCTGTGGAGTTGTAAGATCTTCGGTTCGCAAGTAATTATGTAGGCAAACAAAAGTGTGTATGACCTTGTCAACATTCTTAGGCTTTGCATTAATTGGTTCTCTGAATAATCTCCACTTGGTACCAAAAATTCCAAATGCATTTTCTATTATCCTTCGAGCACGAGAAAGCCTGTAATTAAAAATTTCCTCTGGTACTGGAAGGTGATCACCAGGATAGGGTCTTAATAAGTTGTTTTCAAGGGAAAAGCTGCATCTCCAACAATCACATGTGGTAAGTAGGTGACATTTCCTGTATCAATCGTATCACTGCCTGGAATATCTAAAGCACAGTCAATCACTTCCTTACCAAGAGTTGAATTGCCAAACACAGAACCATCACTTTGCCGACCATAACTGCCTATGTCAACATAAACAAACCGATAGTTAGTATCGCACATAGCCATCAATACTATGCTGTGGAACTACTTGTAGTTGAAATATTGTGACTCCGAGTTTGGTGGAGCCTTGATTCTAATGTGCTTCCCGTCGATAGCTCCTACACAGTGGGGAAAGTTCCATTTCACTGCAATCTCATGGGAAATTTCCTTCCAGTCAGATTGCTCACTGGGAAATCGTAAAAACAATGGGGACAGCACTTGTCAGATTGCATCCATAGTGTTCCATATAATTTGGTTGGTAGTCGACATTCCCAGGTAATGTGTGAAGCTTTGGTTTCTCTGTGTACCACCAGCTGCAAGATATCTTAATGTCACTTCAAGCCTTTCTTTAGGTGAAATAACTGTTCCGAAGTTTATATTTTGTCTTGCAATATATGGTGTAACCAGACCAAGCAGGTAATCAAATTGATTAAGTGACATTTTGAAATAGTCATGAAACAAATCTGCATCCATCAAACACAGGTTATTGATTAGTAAGTTTGAAGCACCATTTTCACTTCTCATTTTCAAAAAGTCTCTAACCCAAAATTTTCTTTTTCTCGTAGTCTCTGAGGCTTGTAAGCCTTTCCTCTTCTTTCTCCTTCTAAGTAGGCACAATAACAAAATTGTTGTAGCCTCATGATCCATTTTTGAATCTTAAGCCAATTTTTCCGATGGCCAGAAAAAAATCTACCCAGAAAAACTATCTGGACGGTGAGAACTTTGTTCCGGTGTAAACATCCGGAATTCCCAGATTTTTTTTTCTGTCCAGAAAAAAAGTCTGCCCAGAAAAAATTTCTGGGCAGTGAGAGCTAAGCTTTAGCAAAATGGGCAGAAAACAGGCACTAATATATATGAATAAATAAATCTTGAAACGAATATAAATTAAATTAAATAATAAATTCAGTGGTAGAAAAAAAAACAAAAACCACTATAAACAGAAGTTTGGCTACTACCCTCTTCTCCTTCTTTTAACTGTAAAACTCTAAAAAACCTGTTGCGTCATTTGCACTTTATATGAAGTACTTCAATGTATTTTTAAAAATTTATATGAAATGTATTTTCCTATAAGAAAATCCTATTGTAGAGGTTGTAATGGCTTCAGCTATGTAGAAGATCAAAAGTCTCAAATAATTTCCATTCATACAAACAATAATACTCCTTTTCATCCCCCCAATATTCTTTAGTAGTAATATTAACAAGGGCTCTTCACCAAAATTATTATTCACGGCCAATTTTTCAAGTATATTCAAATTTGTTAAGAAAATTTGCAATTGGAAAAAAAATACTTTTCAAAGCGCTAAAAATTATTTTTTGAATGAGCAAGATATCGAGAAGGGAACAGTCCCCCTTATATACAGACTTTGACTTACTTTACTTGAAAACAATCTGCATCCGTCAAACGCAGGTTATTGATCATTAAGTTTGAAGCACCATTTTCACTTCTCATTTTCAAAAAGTGTCTAACCCAAAATTTTCTTTTTCTTGTAGTCTCTGAGGCTTGTAAGCCTTTTCTCTTCTTCTCCTTCTAAGTAGGCACAACAGAAAAACAGTTGTAGCCTCATGAACCATATTTGAATCTTAAGCCAATTTTTCCGATGGCCAGAAAAAAATCAATCCAGAAAAACTATCTGGACAGTGAGAACTTTGTTCCGGGTGAAAATCCGGAATTCCCAGTTTTTTTTTCTTTCCAGAAAAAAAAATCTGCCCAGAAAAAATGTCTGGGCAATGTCTGGAAGTTAGCTTTAGCAAACAGGCAGAAAACAGGCACTAACATATATGAATAAATAAATCTTGAAACGAATATAAATTGAATTAAATAATAAATTCGGAGGTAAAAATTCACTATAAACAGAAGTTTGGCTACTACCCTCTTCCCCTTGTTTTAACTGTAAAACTCTAAAAAACCTATTGCGTCATTTGAGCTTTATATGAAGTTCTTCAATGCATTTAAAAAATATATGAAATGTATTTTTCGATAAGAAAATCCTATTTTAGAGGTTGTGAAGGCTTCAGTTATGTAGAAGATCAAAATTCTCACAGAATTTCCATCCATACAAATAATAATACTCCTTTTCATCCCACCAATATCCTTTAGTAGTAATATTAACAAGGGCTTTTCACCAAAATTACTATTCATCGCCAATTTTTCAAGTATATTCAAATTTAATCAAAAATCAAAATTGCAAATTGAAAAATAAGACGCAAGGCCGTACCAAGAGAAAGGGGGGAGGTTAGGGTGTTTGACCCCCCCCTCCCCAGAAATGTTTGTTTGACTCGTAAAAACGTAACAAAAATGGACATAGACATATTTTGTATGTTTTTTTTAGTTTTTTTTGTGCAAAACCCCCCGAAAAAACTCTGAGTAAAACCCCCCTCCGAAAAAAAATCCTGGGTAAAGCTTTGGTAGGACAGTACTAGTCAACGCACAATTATTGGTTTACACATTTTAAAAGCAATGGACCAGGGATTTAAGGGACCGGTACCTCAAATTATATCTTGATTATGCCTGGTTATGATTTGGAAAACAATCTGAAATTGAATAAAAAAGAACTTTTCAACTGAAAGCAAGGAACAGAATTGAAACTTATTTGAACAGATTATTATTTGTATGAAGAGGCCTGTCTCCTCCTTAGCTCTTTACTCTTTACACCGAAGTTTGGCTTTTTTCAAATTTGTTAAGAAAATTTGCAATTGAAAAAAAAATTGTTTTTCAAAGCACTAAAAATTGCTTTTTTGAATCGAGGGATTAAAGGATTTACAATCGAGACAATCGAGGGATTGAAGTTCGATATGATCCTTGCAGGGGTATTTGGTGGGAGGCGGAGTCAGTGGCCGTACCATCTTAGAGAGCGAGCTTCTACTTGGTGGAGAGGTTCGCTAACTTAAAGGTCCTCAGGATCTCAGTATTGCGGATCTTGTCATACCATTTGAAGCCTTCGACTCGACGGAGGTGTCTAGTTTGGATGGCATCGATCTTTCTTTGCTGTGTCTGGGTTATCGGCCATGTCTCAGAAGAGTACAGCATGATGTTTGAGACTGTGGCGTTGTAGATACGGGCTTTTGTAATGCGACTAATTTGCGATTTGCGGAAGACTGCTCTCCAAGGCCGTCCGAATACAGAGTTCGCCTTGGCTGATTTGGATGAGATTTTGGCGTCAATTTTGCCATTTGATGATATAATTGATCCGAGATAAGGGAACTGCCTTACCACGTCAACAGCTCGGCCGTTGATAGCAACAGTAAAGGTGATGCCGATGCGGTTTTTTTCTATGGACATGATCTTCATTTTCTTTAAGATGTTCTGCAGCCCAGCTCTGGAGGCAGTCGAGGAGAGTGTCTCAAGTTCAGACTTTCGGTGGTCGAGATTTTCACTAAGGACAGCTACATCGTCGGCAAAGTCAACATCAGAAAAAGTCCTCCCGGCATAAATTATGCCAAAAGGATGGACACGGTGTTTCTCGTTCAAAATGTGGTCGATGACACAGTTAAACAGCTCAGGTGCAGCAGCGCAACCTTGCCAGCACCATTTTTGGTTGGGAAGGAAGAAGAAAGCTTCCCGTTACCAAGCATGGCGCATTCTGTGCTGCTGTAGAGTTCTTTAAAGAGGCTGACTATCTTTGTTGGTAGGCCCGCAGCTTTCAAGATTAGCCAAAGGGACTGCCTGTTAATAGTGTCAAAGACAGAACGAAAGTGAACGAAAGCTGTGTAAGCTTTCTTGTAGAATTCCAGTGTCTTTTCAACGATCTGTCTGAACGTATGAATCTGTTCAGTTGTTGATCTTCCTGGCATGAATCCGGCTTGTTGGGGACGGCGCAAAGCATGTAGGAAACTGATTGCACGTTTCAACAGGAGCATTACAAACAGCTTTCCAGGAACAGAGAGTAGGGTGATACCACAGTAGTTGCTACAATCCGTCTTGCTGTCCCTGTGCTTAAACACTAGCACAATGATTCCTTTCTTCCAGTCTGACGGTAAAAATTCATTGCACCAGATTACGCTGATCACCATCTCCAGCCAAAGTATCATTGCAAGGCCACCCGTAGTAAGTAGCTCTGAAACGATGCCACAGATGCCGGCTACTTTATTGTTTTTCAGTTTCCTCACTGCTGGTTTAATCTCCTCAGCAGAAAATTCGGTGCCGTCGGGGGTAGAGGTAGCCTCTGCGGCAGCGGCAACAAGCCCTGGGTCAATGCAGTTGGGCGGATCTGACTTAAGCAGCTTGTTAAAGTGTTTCTCCCAGAGACCAACACATGGAGACTGATTGTATATAGTTTCTCTATTCACTGCTTTCAGGCTTGTGGACGTCATGGCATGTTGGCCAACCAGCTCGCGCAAGATTTTGAATGTTGCGCCCATGTCTTTCTTTTGGGCAGCTTTCTCGAGCTCAGTGGCTTTACGCGCAATAAAGTTGTTCTTGTCCTTCTGAAGCAAGGAGTTGCGTTGTTTGTTGAGCTGGCTGTAGAGTGTCATATCCCCTCGTAATCTCGCTCGCAGTCTCTGCTCAATAATTTAAAACGTTTGGTTGCTAATCTAAACTTTCTTCTTTCGTGGCTTCGAGCCCACAAATTCGGTAACTGCTTTGAAGGCATTGTCTTTGAAGTTGGTCCATGCTGACTCACTTTCTGAACACAGCTGGAGAACTTCGAAGCGGTTAGAGACTTCAACCATACACCGCTCGCGAACTGAGGGATCTTGCTTAAGTCGAAAGGTGTCTATCTTCTTTATTGATGAGGAGTTACTCTTATTGGCCCACAGCCGGAGTTTTATCCTCGCACAGGCGAGACGATGGTCGGCATTGCCAAGCTCGGCACTTCTAAATGAGTGGCAGTTCTGGACAGACGAAAACCAGCGTCGTCGAACAATGATGCAGTGAAGCATCTTTTTTGTCCTGCCATCATTGCTGTACCATGTGTACTTCGCAATGTCTTTTCTCAAAAACCAGGTATTTGTGACTAATTGAGCGTGGGTGATCCAGCAACTGAACAGCCGCTCACCATTATCATTCAGAGTGTCAACTGTCACAGGTCCAACGACATCATCGTACAGACCAGAGCTGTTAGCCACACCAGCATTAAAATCTCCTAGGACTAAGAGGTAGTCGTGTGGAGGGACGGAGGAGAGCTCGGAGGAAAGTGCCGTATAGAAGTCGTCGTGATCTTCATCTTCGGCCTTGTTTGTCGCTGCATAGCAGGTAAGAACAGTTATCTTCCCGTGCTTGCCGTCAATTCTTGCTCTCAGTAGACGTTGTGAGATAGGCGTAAATGACAATAGGGCTTTCCGAGTGAAATTGTTGAGAACAAGGCCGACTTCCCTTGTTCTTTGGAGTCCATCAGACCAAAGCAGTGACCACCATTCTCCAATATCTTCTTCGCCGCTTCCCGTAAGGTGAGTTTCTGTTATTTCTGCGATCGTCACTTTGTATCTTCTTAGTTCATTTGCTAAAAGAAGCTTAGAACCAGGCTGGTTCAGCGTCAGGACATTCCAGATGGCGACAAGGGATACGTCCTTGGGCAGGCATGGGTCCAATTGGGATAGTAGATGGGGCATCCTAGGCTGTATATCCAGTTCTGTTCGTAGCAAGTAATTTCAGGAGGAGGGTTGCTAGCCCAATCGTCACTAGGTGCATTTAGTTGTCCAGTGGCTAGCCGGATATCCGGAAGGACGTGACGTCAGCTCTGCATGCGCCATGAATGCATGGGAGTAGACTTCGGACGCCCACCCTTACCTCCAAATTTTAGTTGAAAAACCTTTTCTATTTGTTTAATTACATTTCATGAAACTGTAAAGTTTTATGAATGCAGTACTTTTGTAATGCAGAAAAAACGATCAATATTCCGATGATCTCTGTTTGAATTTTGATGGGTAACCAAACAGTTCGTGGTAACGAACTGTAAGTAAGGAGTGACCTGGTTCAATAGTGACCGAAACTCTAAAAAAACGGAATTTTGATACCAACAGACATATCAAAAGAATTGGCTTATTATGCTGATTCCAAATATACTATTTTCATTGAGTTTAGTCTTGCCCATCAAAAGCTACGAGCCTGAGGGAATTTGCCTGATTTTCGAAAAAAAAAGAGAAAGACCCCGTTGAAACCACATAATTTTAATGAAAATCACACCATCAGATTCATCGTATCAAAAAACCCTACTGTAGATGTTTCAAGCTCATATCTGCAAAAATGTGGAATTGTGTAATTTTTACCAGAAGATAAAGCACGAATGCGCGTTTAATAGCTTTTTTTGTTTTTTTTTTCCCAAGGGTGGTCGTACTGAATTAGTGGGACTAGAACGTCGGGAGACGACTCATTCTAACGGAAACAAAAAGTTCTAGCGCCCTTTTTAAGTGACCAAAAATTTGGAGGGCAACTAGACCCCTCCCAAACTGCTTTTTTCCCAAAATCGTTCCAATAAAAATTTGGAAATAACTTTTTTGTTCAGCATAGTTGAAAGGCCCAATAAATAAATCTTTGGAGATAAAATGAACCCCTACAGCCCCTGGGGAAAGATTTTTAAGTTTTAAAATTCGCCCATTGTTTCATTTGTTATTGGGAAGTATGCATACAGTTTTCGGGTGGGGAGGGGAGGACGAATTTTCTGATGGACAAATTTTCAATGGAGAGGATGGTTTCCAGGGGGTTGAAATTTTCAGAGAAAATTTTACACTGGGTGAATTTTCCAGAATTCATATACGAAATTTCTTTATATGTCTTGCTTTCTCTTTACCGATTCAATTTTACGCGTGGAGATGCTAAGGGTAATTGTTTGGGGTAAATTTTCACCAGGATTGAACTGTCCAGAGGATGTTTCTATAGGGAGGGGTATTTTTCCATGGAGGTGGAGCAAGGTATCCTGGCGCTATTTAAAAAACGACCAGAAATAAAAAAAACAAGTTTTTTCAACTGAAAGTAAGGAGCGACATTAAAACTTAAAACGAACAGTAATTATTACGCATATGAGGGGGGTTGCCCCCTCTTCAACATCTCACTCTTTACGCTAAAGTTTAAATTTTGTCCCAATTCTTTAAAAGCGATTCCTGAAACATAAGGGTCATTTAATTAGAACAATAAGTAACTATTTTTTATAGCGCCAATTAACAGTAGTGTGAATAGTGAGGTTTTGAGGAGGGGGCAACCCCCCTCATATACGTAATAATTTAAGTTCATTTTAAGTTTTAATGTTGCTCCTTTGGACTAAGCTTGTTTTCTTTTCTTTATTTAATGAAGCTTAGAGACAAACAATTTTCTAAAGGTAACGGAAAAAGTATGTCAATTAAAAAGTAAAAGTATATCAAAATGAAAAAAGTAAGTAATTAAAAAAAATACACAAAAAATTAGCCTACTTGCAAAAACTAATACATAAACTCCTTGTATTTAGTTCTGCTGAGCAATGCCGAAGCGTTGGAGGGATTTTTTTTTTTTAACAAATCGACAGTTTTGAACTTGATTATCAAACACCAAAATATTTAATGCCTTTAGACTCAGTGTTTATAAGAAATAAGCATTATCAAAGTAGTTTGTTCAAAGTAAAACATTAAAGCTAAGATTACGAAAATCAAATCAAGATTTCTAATTCAATATTTATAATTTAATTTTGAATACCAAAGGCCAGTATATTTGACACCTTTCATACCTCAAAACTGTAAAAAATTAAATCTTTTCCGAAGTGACAACTCCTGGAACAAAAATTGATAATAAAACACAAAAAACGTATCCGTTCAGGGAGACAATACAGAAATTCCCAGCATTCCGTTGAGGGGAAAACATTTCTGATTATTGTGGCTTCATATATCAGCTCATGGGTGCTCTTGCTTTGCAAGCAAAAGTTGACAGCATATTCTTACCAAAATTACCCCTTATTAAATTGTTTTAATTGTGTTTTTTTATACGAGCTTTCTTGCGTTCTAATAACTGCACTAATTACTAATAAACAACTATATATTTAGGATCACCATAAAAAGCTGATTCTTTGACTGAATGTCATCAATAGTTAGGCTATTATGCTTTCGTTATTGACAGCTGGCATCCATGAGTGGAGAATAAAAAATTAGAAAGCAAAACTGAGAAAGCAAAAGACAGGCTAGTAAAAACTATCCAGGCTAGTCAAACAATTCGTCGTAACGAACTGTAAGTAAGGAGCGACCCGGCTCAATAGCAACCGAAACTCTAAAAAACAGAATGTACGAATAGATACATCAAAAGAATTGTATTTTTATGCTGATTTCAAATATATAAGTTTCATCAAGTTTACTTCTACCCATCAAAAGTTACGCGCCTGAGAAAATTTGCCAGATTTTCGAAAAAAGAGGGAAACACCCCCTAAAAGTCATAGAACCTTAATGAAAATTACACCATCGGATTCAACGTTTAAGAGAACCATACTGAAGAGGGTTCAAGCTCCTATCTGCAAAAATGTGGAATTTTGTATTTTTTGCCAGAAGAAAGATCACGGACGCGTTTTTTTTTTCAGGGGTAATCGTATTGACCCAGTGGTCCTAGAATTCCGTGGGAGGTCTCATTCGAACGGAAATTAAAAGTTCTAGCTCCCTTCTTAAGTAACAAAAAAAATGAAGGGTAACTAGGCCCCCTCCCACCCTCATTATTTCCCAAAGTCACCCGATCAAAATTTTAAGATAGCTATTTTGTTCAGCATGATAGAAAAATATATTGACTATTTCTTTGAGGATGACTTAATACCCCATAGTCCGCGAAGGAAGGGCTGCAAGTTATGAACTTTGCCCAATGTTTACATATAGTATTGATTATTGGGAACCATACAGACGTTTTCAGGGGGATTTTCGCTGGTAGTGGGGGTGGAGGGTGGATGGGGGTTTACGTGGGAGAATCTTTCCATGGAAGAACTTCATGGGGGAAGGGAAATTGCTTTGAAGCAATGTCCCAGCATTATTTAATATAACGATAAAAATTAAATAAAAAAACAAGTTTTTTCAACCGAAATTAAGGTGCAACATTAAAACTGAAAAGGAACAAAATTATTACGTATACAAGGGGTTCTCCTCCTAGTCAGTACCTCGCTCTTTACGCTAAAGTTTGTCTAGTAATTTCAAAAAAGCTATCTATTCTAATTAAACGGCCTTTGTGATTCAGGGTCATTCTTAAAGAATTGGAACGAAATTCAAACTTCAGCGTAAAGAGCGAGATATTGACAAGGGGGAGAACCCTCATTTACGGAACAAAAATATAATAATATAGAAATTCCTTACGTAAGTTATTTCGTATGTTACGTCAGATCAAAATCTCGAGAAAGCCATTTAGCCAAAAAAAGTAAATTATTCATGTACGGTGAGCCAAAATCAAAGCTGCATTAATTCAAAAACGTTCAGAAATCAAATAAGAAAAAACAAGTTTTTTTAACTGAAAGTAAGGAGCGACATTAAAACTTAAAACGAACAGAAATTATTCCGTATATGAAAGGGGCTGTCCCCTCCTTAACGCCTTACTCTTTACGGTAATGATTGACTTTTTCTCACAACTCTGTTTTTTAAAACAATTTAACTGTAAAATTAAAAAAAACTATTAACTATTAAAAAACCATTAAAAATTTGACCACGCCTCCATTGTCATACTTTTTGTTTATGTATAAACCAGTGTTAACAATTGGTCTTAGTAATTGTCTTGCGTTTTTTCAAATATGCTATTCGTTTCTTGAGTTAATAAATAATAAGAAGAAAAAAAGTCAAAATTTGAAATCTGATTAATATCATTTCATTAAATATTGCGAATTTAGTGCCAAAAACCATCAACCATAAACTTTCCTACTGTGAGGCTGGACTCGCTTTTCATTTTTTTTCCATGAGCTCAAAAGCGAAGCTGGCTTAGCTTTCCGTTGTTTATTTTTATTATTCACGACCAGTGAAAAACTGCCAGACAGTTTATTCAGGAGGAGACCAAAATCAGCCAGAATTGTTTTCAGTAAAGTCCAAATTACATTTCCGTTAGAAAGCACAAAGAGGGCGAGTGTTTCAGACCGTCTATGGTTTAATATAAGTCTTTAATTTTCTTTGAAAGACCTTCTTTGTAAAACCAGTTCAAAAATATTATTTATGTTCCTTTTTAACTCATATAGTCTTTTTCAATAATTGAGAAATGAATAGTTTAAAAAAAAATCTTTTCTCCACAAAAATCAAGTTTTTGGCATACCATTTATATGTTGAACAGAATAATGCCAGAAATTAATAGTTTTGCTATAGTGCTTCAGATTGATTGGTATGGGAAATTATATTCAAATATATGTCTTGAAAATCTGCAAAACCTTAGAGGTTCTATAGGGCTGAAGGAATTGTAAGTTTGTAACCCACATCAAATTAAGATATTAGCTTAATTACAACCTCTTAAATTAAATCTTAGGTAAACATCCCCCTCAATCATTCCCCGAAATATTGACCTTGATACCCTTAGTCTTCGAAATAATGGTGGCTTTAACAGTAGTGACAGTAGTAATAGTATTAGTAGAATAAACAGTTAAACATAGTGCCTTTCGATAGTTCAGAATCCCCTGAAAGTTTCAAATTAATATTCTAAGACTCTTCGCTAGTTTGACAGTTCGATACTCCCCTACACATACCTTGAAAGTTTCAACTTAGTATTCCAAGCCGATCCTGTGATATTTCTGATGCACTTAATTGACAACCTAAATGCACCTAATGTGTTTGGATTCAGTTCAAAATCCCCTCAAAATTCCCTGAGTCTTTTACCTTAATATCTTTAACCTAAATAATAGTAGTGCTAGTAGCAGTAGCGACAGAAGTAATATTAGTAGTAGTAGCATGAAAATAGTGCATTTGATAACCAGCATGCACACCGGGCGTTTTGATTTGACAACAGCGTGCGTGTGAATATAACAATTTCAATTCTGGATGATAATGTATTGCTAAAAGCAACCCTGTCAATTGGTACCCTTAACACCAGAACCCTTGCTAAACAAGGAAAAACAGACTTACTTAAGAGAGAGATCAGCCGGTATACCTGCTACATTATTGGTTTATCTGAAACCCATTTCAAATTCACTGGTGAAGAGAAACATAACACCACCCTTATTCCCTCTGGAGGTAATAATGGAAAACATCGACAGGGAGTCGGCTTTCTTCTGGAGGGCTAGAAAATCTCTGATTTCTGCAACTTTCATATCCTAGCGGCTTATTATAATCCGACTGAAAGGATCGTCTGTCAATATTATAATAATCCAAGTTTATGCCCCTGACTCCAGTAGACACGATGAAGAGTATGAAACTTTCTATCTCCAGTTTCAAAGTCTAGCCGATTCTGTCCAAAAAAGGATGTACTTTTTGTCGTGGGTGACATTAATGTCATTGCTTGCAAGGACTACACAGGCCATGAAGATGTGATGGGTAAATTTTGCCGCGGGCAACTAAACAAAAGAAGGGAGCACCTAATAGAATTCTTCCCAGAGGATTCTGGGTAGAATTCTGCCCTGGATTCTGGTAAAGCCCACGCAAGAAACGAAAATGTGATAGGCAAATTTGGCCAAGGGCAAGCCCTGGATCACAGACCAGATCATTCATCTCTGCGATGAAAAGTGCAGCTTCGCCAACAAGCTTGACGGAGAAAGCAGAGACCAATACAAGAAACTATAAAGTGCTGTAGAAAGCAATACGCCGTGCTCACCGCGTCTTTGTTAAAGAAAACTGTGAGCAGTCTTAAATGGCTTTTAAGAAAGGAGACTCACGCTTCATGTACAGAAGAGTAAGGGACCCCGCTAAAAAAAAAGGACCTTATAGATTGGTCCCTTCTTGACGTAAGCGGTAACCATATACAATCCACAGATTGAATCTGATTAAGAAGGAAAGAACATTTCGACAATAAATTAAATTCAACCATTCTTCTTGACCCAGCTGTGGTATCCAGTTTCCCCACAATCGCGACCGACCCAAGCCCATCTCCCTTTTGCTCTGAAATTGAAGCATCCATCAGATACTTGAAGACCAAAAAAGCTGCTGGCCCTGATGGAATGCAAACCTGAACTTCTGAAAGCCAATTGTGAACCCTTGTTGATCTTAATCATAAAATCACAATAGCTGCATGGAAAATAGGTCATTTCCTCATACCAACCTGTGAAGCCACGATAATCCCACTGCATAAGAAAGGCTCAAAAGCAGTCTGTGACAACTACCGACCCATCAGTCTGACAAGCAATACTGCTAAAATAATGACAAAAGTCATGTTAGGACGCATCCAAGCTTTATGCTCAGCAGTCATTCCAGAATACCAAGCGGTTTTTGAGCCAAATAGGTTAACAGTTGATCAGATTTTCGAAGCCCGTCAGATCATGGACAAATATCTTAAAACGGGACCGCAATATCTACAAGCTCTTCATAGATTTCAAACAGGCCTTTGACCTTGTTTGGAGAGAAGGCCTATGGTATGTTCTTCATAACTTTGGAATTCCAACTAATTTAGTCTCCCTCCTAATGGACATGTACACAAGGTTCAGAAGCCATGTCATGACTGGAGAAGGCCTTGCCGAAAATTTTGCAACAGCAAATGGTTTTCTACAGGATTGATTGCTATCACCTGTGCTCTTTAATCTCTTTTTAACTACAGTCCTTTCAGTAGCTGATAGTCATCCGATGCCCTCATAAGAGGGGTAAAAATAGACAAGCTTGCTTATGCCGATTATATAGCCTAAATTCAGAGACCCTTCGTGATCTTCAATCCTGGACCGACATCGTCCACATGACAACCAACCTCTTCAGATTGATCATCAACACCTTGAAAGCGATGGCAATGCATTGCTATCGCTCATGTGAACCTGATTCTCTGGTAAACTCCAGCCTTCATTTTGCCTTCATGCGATAATATAGAGTGGATTGCTGAATTTACCTACCTTTGTAGCTTACTTACCTCCAACAATAGACACTCCAAAGGTATCAAGACAAGTCTGGCACTTGCGAATTCCAACTTTAAAAGTCTGATGCCCATCTGGAAGAACAAGAACTTATCAGCAGCAATTAAAGTGAGGCTATTTAACTCGTTATGACCCATATAGCCACATATACCTGTCAATCCTAGACTCTAAAAACAGATGATAAGTATCGTCTTGCTGCCTGCGAAACAAAATCACTACGAAGTATTGCCGGTACCACCTATCATGATAGAATTTCCAACATCAAGCTTCTCCTTAATCTCAAGGTCAAACAAAACATCCTGGAAAGAATAAAATTGCAGCAGCTTAGATGGCTAGGGCACATACACCGTAAGCTATAACTTTAAACCCTTGCCCTGAGGGCTGTGGGGGGTTTGTCTTTCTCAAAGACATAATTTCCAGACCTATTACCTACGTTGAACAAAATGAATGTGTCAAAATTTTGATTGGATGTGTTTGGGGAAAAGGTGGGCGTGAGTATGGGGTTAGTTGCCCTCCAATCACGTTTTACTATTAGGCACTAGCCCTTTCAATTTCCAATTGAATGCGCCCTTTTTGAAGTTTCTACCACAACGCTTTCCATAAAAACCTTATATGTCCCCATGGGTACTTACAACCCTTGCCCTGAGGGCTGTGGTGAGGGGGGGGGGGGGCTGAAATTCTCAAAGACCTAATTTCTAGAGCTTTCAACTAAGCTGAATAAAATGGCTATCTCAAAATTTTGATTAGATGTGTTTCGAGAAATGGTGGGCGTGAGAGGGCGATCAGTTGCCCTCCAGTCACTTTCGACTATTAAAAAGGGCACTAGCCCTTTTAATATCCAATTGAATGAACCCTTTTTGAAGTTTCTACGACAACACTTTCTATAAAAATATGCCTCCTATATGCCTCCAGGGCATAACTTACAACCCTTTCCCTGAGTGTTTTTTTGGGGGGAGGGGGGGGGGGTTTTCATCCTGAAAGACATAATTTTCGGATATTTCAGCCACGTTGAACAAAATGACTATCTCAAAATTTTGATTGGATGTGTTTGTGGAAATGGTGGGCGTAAGAGGGTGGTTAGTTGACTTCAAATCACTTTTGACTGCAAAAATAGGGCACTAGCCCTTTCAATTTCCAATCGAATGAACCTTTTTTGAAGTTTCCACAACAATGCTTTCTATAAAACCTTATATGGCCCCAGGGCATAACTTCCGACCCTTGTCATGAGGGTTGTGGGGGGTTTGTCATCCTCAAAGACCTAATTTCCAGAGCTTTCAGCTATGTTGAACATAATAGCTATCTCAAAATTTTGATTGGTTGTGTTTGGGGAACTGATGGGCGTGAGAGGGGGCTAGTTTCCCTCCAATCTCTTTCGACAATTAAAAATGACACTAACCCTTTCAATTCCCAATCGAATAATCCCATTTTGAAGTTTCTAAGGCAGTATATTTGCATAAATGCTAATCTGGAATATATTAGGAACTGCAGTGAATCACTATTTTCCGTTTTTTTTGTCAATTAGCTTCTTGTATGATTTATTCCATTGAATCATGAATATACGTGCTATATCGTGAAAAATCTATAGATTTAGGAAAAAATCACTAGTTTTAGAACAAAAATCACTGTAAATCACTAGCTAGAAGAAAATCACTAGGCAACAAAAAATCACTATAAATAGTGACAAATCACTAGGGGTGGTAACCCTGCTCTCTCGTACTTCCAATCTCCTCTAAACTCTTTCTTCTGACCTCTTCTCACCCCACTTGGGACCACCTGTTATTTTTTGCCTTCAAAATAACACCTCTCGAGATGAATCTGGTTCAAGTGACCGAGAAAATTTATTGGATTCATGCTACCACAGTTTATTATGGAAAAAACGACACAAATTGTTAAACTCAACCTCTTTTTTTGTAAAACTCAATGGCTTATTATCCAACAGTGATTAAACATTGGTACTGCTGTTTATATCTTTGCATTTTAAAGGGATACAGAAAAACACAGACTATCCAACATGTTCAAAGCTCCCGTGCTTGGTAAACAATTAGTTTTACAAATGATTTTTGGAGTAATTAAATAAAAAAAACAAGTTTTTTCAACTAAAAGTAGGGAGCAACATTAAAACTTAAAACGAAGAGAAATTATTACATTATCAGGGAGGTGGTTCCACAATTACCCTTAACATCTCCACGTGTAAAATTGAGTCGGCAAATCAAGACATGAGAAGAATTTCGTCTAGGAATTCTAACAAATTCCCCCAATGTAAAATTTTCCCTGAAAAATTCACCCTCCGGATACATCTCTCCTCATGGAAAATAATCCTTTTGGAAAATCTCACTGGTAGAAACTTCTCAAAACCCCCCTCCCCAGTAGGGGGAGAGGTATTACTCCGGTACAAGATTCAATGTCCTTGGTAAGAGCCTGTACGAGATTTAATGTCCTTGGTAAAAGTGTTATTTCTAGACCAATCAGAGGCCTACAATCTGTGTACGAACAAGATCATGAACCTCTTTCTAGGTCATTAGCCGGTTGGAATACTGGAATAACAATGTGACATCAGAGCAGACTTCTGGAAAATTCATTAGCATGGATTTACGTAATTTCTCTTACATCACAATTCCGTATGATTCCAGACTTTGTTTATAAAATTCTCTAATCTGATTACCGAATATTCTTGAAGTAGAACTTTCATAGGGGATTAAACAAAGCTAAATATTATTCATATTTTTGATTGGATTGTATGAATGGGAATAAAAGAGTTAAAAGCGCGTAACAGTTAAGGTAAGTCTGAGAGGATGGTAAGTTTAAAATATATCTGTGCAAAGTAGCCAGAACATAGGAAACGTCAGAGATTAATTGACATTTTAGGGGAATTATTGGGGGTGAAACTCTGTGGTCGCTATAATAGATATACACAGTACGGGATATGGGCGATATAAAATAATGTTTTTGGCAATGGAGTATGCTAAAAAGTTGAAAGTAATAGAGCCATTGGTGACAAGATAACATTGTGAATTAATCTAGCTTTACTTCCCGACTGAGTTCTGTATATTACACAAGTATCATTTAAGCCGTGTTGTCAATATAAAAGTTGACACTAATAAAGATGTAGATGCCACTGAGCTAGATTTCCTAACCTTTCGTAGTGTGAATTTAAGGCCCAATTTTCAAGGTGTTCTACATAAATGTTCGCTAATAACTTAGATATTTCATCTTTTTTTCCCTCCCAACATTACTTTACGACTTTTTGCATACCCCAACACCATGAAATACTTTTCAAAAGGTTCTGATAGCTCTACATATCTCAATTTCTTCTCCCTCTAAAGGGAGGATAACCTTTGATTTTCTTTCACTACTTAAGAAATCAGACCATTTCTCCTTTTTCTTCTTCTAAGCTATTAAAATAAACCATATGTCAAAAATATTTTTTTAGTCAAATGTTAAATCATTAAAAATATGAAATCGTCTTCACCCCCCTCATCATCAATAATAAACATCACAACATGAGACATCGATGATGAAAGCCTTAAATCAGCTATAGCATTATCATCAGCCTCGTGAATCCTGATGTCCCTCAGAGTCGGAAAATAATCAAATAAATCCTCTTGTATTCTAATATTCCTCGGAGAGGGCGGACTATCAACCAAACGCTCATAACCATTAATGCACAGCCGTCCCGAAGGCCCCCTCCTCACAAAATCCTCGGCATTGTAGGATATTCAATCTTCAGTATATTGAATTTCAACTATATCATCTTTAGTAGTAACATCTTCACTAGCGTTAAAGAGAAGGAATTCTTCATCAGTCTCGGTCAAACTCCACGCTTCGCATGTATTCTCACCCTCATGAACAAACTCAGGCAGATCCTATAAAAGAAATAAACAAATGAGAAACAGGATTACTTAATATGTTTCTATATATCCATAATTTTTACGTCTAAAATTTCATTTTGAGTTTTTTTTAGTTTCAAAATGTTTTCTCAGTCACCATCTTTAATCATTCATAAAGAATACCGAATAAACCTAGTTATTTTTTTGTTCGGCATAGTTGAAAGGTCCAATACCTCTGTCAAACTAAGAGATTACATTTTGACATTGTTTGACAATTTACTTCATTTTAAAGTTTTCTTTACTTTCAAAATGTTTTTGTCAGTCACCCTCTTTAATCATTCGTAAACAATACTGAAGAAAAACCAATTTCCACTGTTTATCGACATTAAACTATTAAGAAGGCTGTTATTTCTTTGAAATAAACATTTACATTATAATTATCATGTTTTTGATTTTATATTGATGAAGAATTTAAACACAGCTTCAACTAGTTATTTTTTTTGTTCGGCATAGTTGAAAGGTCCAATACCTCAGTCAAACTAAGAGATTACATCTTGACAATGTTTGACAATTTACTACATTTTAAGGTTTTCTTTAGTTTCAAAATGTTTTTGTCACTCACCATCTTTAATCATTCATAAACAATAGTGAAGAAATCCAATTTCGTCTTTTTATCGACATTAAATTATTAAGAAGGCTATTATTTCTTTGAAATAGACATTTACATTATAATTTCCATGTTTTTGATTTTATATTGATGAAGAATTTAAACACAGCTTCAACTAGTTATTTTTTGTTCGGCATGGTTGAAAGGTCCAATACCTCAGTCAAACTAAGAGATTACATTTTGATATTGTTTGAAAATTTACTTCATTTTGAGGTTTTGTTTAGTTTCAAAATATTTTTGTCAGTCATCATCTTTAATCATTCATAAACAATACTGAAGAAAACCAATTTCCTAGGTTTATCAACATTAAATTATTAAGAGGGCAATCATTTCTTTGAAATACACATTTACATTATAATTTTCATGTTTTTGATTTTATATTGATGAAGAATTTAAACACAGCTTAAACGAGTTATTTTTTGTTCGGAATAGTTGAAAGGTCTAACACCTCAGTCAAATTAAGAGATTACATTTTGACATTGTTTGACAATTTGCTTCATTTTAAGATTTTCTTTAGTTTCAAAATTTTTTTGTCAGTCAACATCTTTAATCATTCATAAACAATACTGAAGAAAACCAATTTCCAATGTTTATCCCAATTAAATTATTAAGAAGGCTATTATTTCTTTGAAATATACATTTACATTATAATTTTCATGTTTTTGATTTTATATTGATGAAGAACTTAAACACAGTTTCAACTAGTTATTTTTTTGTTCGGTTTAGTTGAAAGGTCCAATACCTCAGTCAAACTAAGAGATTACATTTTGACATTGTTTGACAATTTACTTCATTTTAAGATTTTCTTTAGTTTCAAAATTTTTTTGTCAGTCAACATCTTTAATCATTCATAAGCAATACTGAAGAAAACCAATTTCCACTGTTTATCGACGTTAAATTATTAAGAAAGCTATTATTTTTTTGAAATACACATTTACATTATAATTTTCATGTTTTGATTTTATATTGATGAAGAATTTAAACACAGCTTCAACTAGTTATTTTTTTGTTTGGCATAGTTGAAGGGTCCAATACATCAGTCAAACTAAGAGATTACATTTTGACATTGTTTGAAAATTTACTTCATTTTAAGGTTTTCTTTAGTTTCAAAATATTTTTTTCAGTGATCATCTTTAATCATTCATAAACAATACTGAAGAAAACCAATTTCCTATGTCTATCGATATTAAATTATTAAGAAGGCAATTATTTCTTGGAAATACACATTTACATTATAGTTTTTATGTGTTTGATTTGATATTGATGAAGAATTTAAACACAGCTTCAACGAGTTATTTTTTGTTTGGCATAGTTGAAAGGCCCAACACCTCAGTCAAACTAAAGATTACGTTTTGACATTGTTTGACATTTTACCTCATTTTAAGATTTTCTTTAGTTTCAAAATGTTTTTGTCAGTCACCATCTTAAATCATTCATAAACAATACTGAAGAAAACCAATTTCCAATGTTTATCGACATTAAATTACTAAGAAGGTTATTATTTATTTGAAATACACATTTACATTATAATTTTCATTTTTTTGATTTTATATTGATGAAGAATTTGAACAGAGCTACAACTAGTTATTTTTTGTTCGGCATAGTTGAAAGGATTGCTATTTTTAACTTTTCTGAGCTGGATTTCTTAGCCTTTCATAGGTGTGTGTTGTCTGAAACCTATGATTTGGGATGGGTGGTTTGCTATTTTTGACTTTTCTGAGCAAGGTTTCTTAGTACTTCGTAGGTGTGTGTTGTCTGAAACTTATGATTTGGGGTGTCTAATTTGCTATTTCCGACTTTTCATAGCCAGATTTCTTAGTATTTTGTAGGTGTGTGTTGTCTGAAACTTATGATTTGGGATATGTAAATTACTATTTCGGGCTTTTCTGAGCTAGATTTCTTAGTCTTTCGTTGGTGTGTGTTGTCTGAAACCTATGATTTGGGATGTGTGGGTTGGTATTTTGGACTTTTCTGAGCTGGATTTCGTAGCCTTTCATAGGTGTGTGTTGTCTGAAACCTATGATTGGGGATGGGTGGTTTGCTATTTTTGACTTTTCTGAGCAAGATTTCTTAGCCTTTCATAGGTGTGTGTTGTCAGAAAATTATGATTTGGGATGTGTAGTTTGCTTTTTGGAATTTTCAGAGCTAGGATTCATAGTCCCTCGTAGGTGTTTGTTGTCTGAAACCTATAATTTTGGATGAATAGTTTGCTATTTCAGCTTTTTCTGAGCTAAGGTTTCTTAGTATTTCGTAGGTGTGTGTTGTCTGAAACTTATGATTTGGGGTGTGTAATTTGCTATTTCCGACTTTTCATAGCCAGATTTCTTAGTATTTTGTAGGTGTGTGTTGTCTGAAACTTATGATTTGGGATATGTAAATTATTATTTAGGGCTTTTCTGGGCTATATTTCTTAGTCTTTCGTTGGTGTGTGCTGTCTGAAACCTATGATTTGGGATGTGTGGGTTGCTATTTTTGACTTTTCTGATCTGGATTTCTTAGCCTTTCATAGGTGTGTGCTGTCTGAAACCTATGATTTGGGATGGCTGGTTTCTATTTTTGACTTTTCTGAGCTAGATTTCTTAACCTTTCATAGGTGTGTGTTGTCAGAAAATTATGATTTGGGGTGTGTAGTTTGCTATTTCCGACTTTTCATAGCCAGATTTCTTAGTATTTCGTAGGTGTGTGTTGTCTGAAACTTATGATTTGGGATGGTTAATTTGCTATTTCCGGCTTTTATTAGCTAGGTTTCTTAGTCTTTCGTAGGTATGTGTTGTCTGAAACCTATAAAAATAAACTATTGCCGTAAAATCTGAGCTAATAAGGGTTTTTGACCGCAAACTCTAGTTTGGTGTAAGAAAATTATGGAAAATACATTTTGTTGACTCATAGGTGAAACTTAAGCCCAGTTATGGATCGAAAAATAAATTATTTCTATAAAATCTGAGCTAATAAGTGTTTTTGACCGTAAACTCTAGTTTTTTGTAAGAAAATTATGGAAAATACAATTCTCTGGTTCAAATGTGAAACTTAAGTCCAGTTATGGATCGAAAAAAATACTATTTGTGTAAAATCTGAGCTAATAAGGGTTTTTTGACCGTAAACTAGCTTTTTGTAAGAAAATTATGGAAAATACAATTCTCTGGTTCAAATGTGAAACTTAAGTCTATTTTTGGATCGAAAAATAAAACTATTTCCGTAAAATCTGAGCTAATAAGGGTTTTATGACCGTAAACTCTAGTTTCTTGTAAGAAAATTATGGCAAATACAATTCTCTAGTTCAAATGTGAAACTTAAGTCCAGTTTTGGATACTCATAATGATGAGGACTGATAGTTCTAATTTAATATTTTTTTCATAAAAACAAACTATTTTTTTTTAAAACCTCGAAATTATTCAACTTTTTTTTTTTTGTACGTGTCTTAAAATGACAAAATATGCTTACGGCTCTAACAATTGTACTCTATGATTGATCAGAGACACGATGTGGCTTTCCCACTGGTAGTCTATGTTTGGTTATCGACACTGCCAGGGCTATTGTACGTATTAAATCAGTATTTTTTACGCAGTGGAACGATAAACACATAAGTCATATCTTTAAAAAAAAGTGAAGATGGAGCATTTTAAGAAAGTCTGTTCACATAACAAGGTTATTGTAGCATTGAATGGCGACAAGGAGAAGTATTTAAACTATGAAACAAGTACGAGTGGTAGCACTATTGGAAATGTATGCATGCATTGTCATGACAGTAAGGAATTAAATTTCTTTGGAATACCGAAAAAATTCAACTCTTATGTTGGTGGTTATGCGAGATTGAGATCTCCAGAGATGATTGCACTCAAAGAGTATGCCAACATAAAAATAATCGTTGATGATAGAGGACAACTCCTTGCTACTCTTGCAGGTAACACATTACCTACTAATACATCCAATCGTCACCTGTCGGGTATTAGCATTCAACGGAAGATCAATAAAAGAAAGGCCTACTCTGCTACTAATATCGTAAACCATATCTTGTCTACGTGCCGAAACTGTTACCTGTGTAAAAATAATGTGATAATAGACAGTGAAATTGCCAGAAAAATAAAAAGGGCATTGTCAGAAAATATCAATATGGACTATAAAGATGAATCGATGAAAAACAAAGCACCAGCAAACGTTACTGCCATTGATCAAACAGTCAATGAACCAAATAATACCAAAGACGAAAAGCATATTGAGCCTGTTGATGAGACACCAGTAAAAATTGTGTATGACACAAAATGGAATAATGATTATTCTACTGATTACGAACTAAGAGAAGACAATAGCTATAATATCAAGGGCGAACATGGTGAACTATTTTATGGAACAGATTCAAAATGTCCAAAGTTAATCATTGATATTAATAATGTATCATAATATATTTTTTGTATTAATATTCTACATAGCATTATTTCATTAAAAATATACTATGTATTACATTGTTATGTGTTCATTATTGTAAGAGTAAGCTATTATATCAAACGTTTAGAATGTCTAATAAAACGTCGGAGATGTAAGAAAAGGAATTTGCATATATCTATTGTCAAACACATGGGATAACATTGACAAAATCTTCGTATCAGAATGAATAAATTATTTATCAACATCCGTTGTTGGATATGTCATTATGAAAAAATTGTAAGTAAGTAAGTAACAAACTCTGTATTGAATTCACCTCTTAGATGCACAATACAGAAATTTAATTAAGGAAATTATGAAAAAAAATTGTAAGTAAGCGACAAAATCTTTCTTGAAGTCACCTCTTGGATACACAATACAGAAATTTCATTAAAGAAATTATGAAAAAATTGTAAGTAAGTAGCAAATTCTTCCTTGAATTCGCCTCCTGGATAAATAAAAAAGACATTTCATTCAAGAAATTATGACAAAATTCTAAGTAAGTAACAAACTCTTTCTTGAAGTCACCTCTTGGATACACAATGCAGAAATTTCATTTAAGAAATTATAAAAAAATTGTAAGCAAGTAACAAACTCTTTCCTTAAGTCACTTCTTGGATACACAATGCAGAAACTGCATTTAAGGAACTATGAAAAAATCGTAAGTAAGTAAGTAACAAATTCTTTCTTGAAGCCAACTCTTGGATACACAATACAGAAATTTCATTAAAGAAATTATGAAAAAATTGTAAGTAAGTGGCAAATTCTTTCTTGAATTCGCCTGCTGGATAAACAAAAAGACATTTCGTTCAAGAAGTTATGACAAAATTCTAAGTAAGTAACAAACTCTTTATTGTTTTCATGTCTTAGATACACGGTGTAGAAATTTCATTCAAGAAATTATGAAAAAATTCTCAGTAATTAAAAATTTCTTTCTTGAAGTTCCCTCTTGGATACACAATACGGAAATTTCATTCAAGAAATTATGAAAATATTTGTAGGTAAGTAACAAACTCTTTATTGATTTCACCTCTTGGATACACAATACAGATACTTCATTCAAGAAATTATGAAAAAATCGCAAGTAAGTAACAAACTCTTTATTGTTTTCTCCTCTTGGATATACAATACGGAAATTTCATTCAATAAATTATGAAAAAATTGTAAGCAAGTAACAAACTCTTTCCTGAAGTCACCTCTTGGATACACAATGCAGAAACTTCATTTAAGAAACTATGAAAAAATTGTAAGTAAGTAAGTAACAAATTCTTTCTTGAATTTGCCTCTTGGATAAACAAAAAAGTCATTTCAATCAAGAAATTATGACAAAATTCTAAGTAAGTAACAAATCCTTTCTTAAATTCGCCATTTGGATGCACAATACAGAAATTTAATTCAGGAAATTATGAAAAACATTGCAAACAAACTCTTTCTTGAACTCGCTTCCTGGACAGACAATACTGCAATTTCACTCAAGAAATTATGAAAAAATTTTAAGTAAGTAGCAAACTGTTTCTTGAATTCTCCTCCTGGATGCACAATACAGATATTTCATTCAAGAAATTATAAAAAAAATTGTAAGTAAGTAACAAACTCTTTCTTGAATACACCTCTTGGATACACAATACGAAAATTTCATTCAAGAAATTATGAGAAAATTCTAAGTAAGTAACAATCTCGTTCTTGAAGTCCCCTCTTGGATACACAATACGATACGGAAATTTCATTCAAGAAATTATGAGAAAATTCCAGGTAAGTAACAATCTCTTTCTTGAAGTCCCCTCTTGGATACACAATACGGAAATTTCATTCAGGAAATTATTAAAAAAAATGGAAAGTAAGTAACAAACTCTTTGTTGACTTCACCTCTTGGATACAAAAAAAAACATTTTATTCAAGAAATTATGACAAAATTCTAAGTAAGTAACAAACTCATTCTTGAATTCACCGTTTGCATGCACAATACAGAAATTTCATTCTATGGGACCTCTACACGTGATCAAATACGTTTTGAAACTACATGCTATTTGCATGCCTTTCCTTGGTACCTTTCCTAACGAGCGGGGATTCCCCACTGGTTCCTACACATTGCAAAAAAGTGAGCAGTACGAACGGGGATTCCCCACACAAGTTTGTTTCAACTCCATGTTTTCAACCAGACTGGTTTTTTAGACAACACCCCTTTTTTAGGGGCTAATCAGAGACAGCGGAGGTTGCTCAATATACTGTAACTTGATTGGTGATTGGTTATACACTGCGACGGTGCATATATAGTGAGAGAGACATGCAAAGTCTACATAGCTTTATTTCATTTTTTAAGGTTAATTTAGATGAGGTTACGTGCGCGCACGTAACCTCACTTGTGTGGGGACAACCACTTGTGTGGGGAATCCCCGTTCGTACTGCTCACTTTTTTGCAACGTGTAGGAACCAGTGGGGAATCCCCGCTCGTTTGGAAAGGTACCAAGGAAAGGCATGCAAATAGCATATAGTTTCAAAACGTATTTGATCACGTGTAGAGGTCCCATAGAATGAAATTTCTGTATTGTGCATGCAAACGGTGAATTCAAGAATGAGTTTGGTACTTACTTAGAATTTTGTCATAATTTCTTGAATAAAATGTTTTCTTTTGTATCCAAGAGGTGAATTCAACAAAGAGTTTGTTGCTTACTTTCCATTTTTTTAATAATTTCCTGAATGAAATATCCGTATTGTGTATCCAAGAGGGGACTTAAAGAAAGAGATCGCTACTTACCTGGAATTTTCTCATAATTTCTTGAATGAAATTTCCGTATCGTATTGCGTATCCAAGAGGGGACTTCAAGAACGAGATTGTTACTTACTTAGAATTTTCTCATAATTTCTTGAATGAAATTTCCGTATTGTGTATCCAAGAGGTGTATTCAAGAAAGAGTTTGTTACTTACTTACAATTTTTTTTATAATTTCTTGAATGAAATATCTGTATTGTGCATCCAGGAGGAGAATTCAAGAAACAGTTTGCTACTTACTTACAATTTTTTCATAATTTCTTGAGTGAAATTGCAGTATTGTCTGTCCAGGAAGCGAGTTCAAGAAAGAGTTTGTTTGCAATGTTTTTCATAATTTCCTGAATTAAATTTCTGTATTGTGCATCCCAATGGCGAATTCAAGAAAGGGTTTGTTACTTACTTAGAATTTTGTCATAATTTCTTGAATGAAATGACTTTTTTTATCCAAGAGGCGAATTCAAGAAAGAATTTGTTACTTACTTACTTAAAATTTTTTAATAGTTTCTTACATGAAGTTTCTGCATTGTGTATCCAAGAG
Organism: Artemia sinica; assembly: GCA_027921565.1. Classification (NCBI taxonomy): domain Eukaryota; kingdom Metazoa; phylum Arthropoda; class Branchiopoda; order Anostraca; family Artemiidae; genus Artemia; species Artemia sinica. The sequence continues at coordinate 60,539,493 of CM051256.1, forward strand.
GTGACTTCAAGAAAGAGTTTGCTACTTGCTTACAATTTTTTCATAATTTATTGAATGAAATTTCCGTATTGTATATCCAAGAGGAGAAAACAATAAAGAGTTTCTTACTTACTTGCGATTTTTTCATAATTTCTTGAATGAAGTATCTGTATTGCGTATCCAAGAGGTGAAATCAATAAAGAGTTTGTTACTTACTTACAAACATTTTCATAATTTCTTGAATGAAATATCCGTATTGTGTATCCAAGAGGGGACTTCAAGAAAGAAATTGTTACTTACTGAGAATATTTTCATAATTTCTTTAATGAAATTTCTACACCGTGTATCTAAGACGTGAAAACAATAAATAGTTTGTTACTTACTTAGAATTTTGTCATAATTTCTTGAACGAAATGTCTTTTTGTTTATCCAGCAGGCGAATTCAAGAAAGAATTTGTTACTTACTTACAATTTTTTCATAATTTCTTTAGAGAAATTTCTGTATTGTGTATCCAAGAGGTGACTTCAAGAAAGAATTTTTTACTTACTTACTTACAATTTTTTCATAGTTTCTTAAATGAAGTTTCTGCATTGTGTATCCAAGAGGTGACTTCAGGAAAGAGTTTGTTACTTGCTTACAATTTTTTCATAGTTTCTTAATCCAAGAGGTGACTTCAAGAAAGAGTTTAATACTTACTTAGAATTTTGTCATAATTTCTTGAATGAAATGTCTTTTTATTTATCCAGGAGGGAATTCAAGAAAGAATTTGCTACTTACTTACAATTTTTTCATAATTTCTTAAATGAAATTTCTGCATTGTGTATCCAAGAGGTGACTTCAGGAAAGAGTTTGTTACTTACTTACAATTTTTTTTCATAATTTCCTTAATTAAATTTCTGTATTGTGTATCCAAGAGGTTAATTCAAGAAAGAGTTTGTTACTTACTTACTTACAATTTTTTCATAATGACATATTCAACAACGGATGTTGAGAAATAATTTATTCATTCTGATAAGAAGATTTTTTCAATGTTATCCCATGTGTTTGACAATAGATGTATGCAAATTCCTTTTCTTACATCTCCGACGTTTTATTAGACATTCTAAACGTTTGATATGCTAGATTACTCTAAAAATAATGAACACATAACAATGTAATGCATAGTATATTTTTAATGAAATAATGCTATGTAGAATATTAATACAAAGAATATATTATGATACATTATTAATATCAATGATTAAATTTGGACATTTTGAATCTGTTCCATAAAATAGTTCACCGTGTTCTCTCTTGATATTATAGCTATTGTCTTCTCTTAGTTCGTAATCAGTAGAATAATCATTATTCCATTTTGAGTCATACACAATTTTTACTGGTGTCTCATCAACAGGCTCAATATGCTTTTCGTCTTTGGTATTATTTGGTTCATTGACTGTTTGATCAATGGCAGTAACGTTTGCTGGTGCTTTGTTTTTCATCGATTCATCTTTATATTCCATAGTGATATTTTCTGACAATGCCCTTTTTATTTTTCTGGCAATTTCACTGTCTATTATCACATTATTTTTACACAGGTAACAGTTTCGGCACGTAGACAAGATATGGTTTACGATATTAGTAGAAGAGTAGGCCTTTCTTTTATTGATCTTCCGTTGAATGCTAATGCCCGACAGGTGACGATTGGATGTATTAGTAGGTAATGTGTTACCTGCAAGAGTAGCAAGGAGTTGTCCTCTATCATCAACGATTATTTTTATGTTGGCATTCTCTTTGAGTGCAATCATCTCTGGAGATCTCAATCTCGCATAACCACCAACATAAGAGTTGAATTTTTTGTTATTCCAAAGAAATTTAATTCCTTACTGTCATGACAATGCATGCATACATTTCCAATAGTGCTACCCCTTGTACTTGTTTCATAGTTTAAATACTTCTCCTTGTCGGCATTCAATGCTACAATAACCTTGTTATGTGAACATACTTTATTAAAATGCTCCATCTTCACTTTTTTTTAAAGATATGACTTGTGTTTATCGTTCCACTGCGTAAAAAATACTGATTTAATACGTGCAATCGACTAGGTAGTGTCGATAACCAGACATAGAATACCAGTGGGAAAGCCACATCGTGTCTCTGATCAATCATAGAGTACAATTGTTAGAGCCGTAAGCATATTTTGTCATTTTAAGATACGTACAAAAAAAAATAGAGTTGAATAATTTCGAGGTTTTAAAAAAAAATAGTCTGTTTTTATGAAAAAAATATTGAATTAGAACTATCATTCCTCATCATTATGAGTATCCAAAACTGGACTTAAGTTTCACATTTTAACTAGAGAATTGTATTTGCCATAATTTTCTTACAAGAAACTAGAGTTTACGGTCAAAAACCCTTATTAGCTCAGATTTTACGAAAATAGTTTTATTTTTCGATCCAAAAATAGACTTAAGCCTCAAATTTGAACCAGAGAATTGTATTTTTCATAATTTTATTACAAAAAACTAGAGTTTACGGTCAAAAAACCCTTATTAGCTCAGATTTTACAGAAATAGTTTATTTTTCGATCCATAACTGGACTTAAGTTTCACATTTGAACCAGAAAATTGTATTTTCCATAGTTTTCTTACAAAAAACTAGATTTTACGATCAAAAACCCTTATTAGCTCAGATTTTATAGAAATAGTTTATTTTTCGATCCATAACTGGGCTTAAGTTTCACCTATGAGTCAAAGAAATGTATTTTCCATAATTTTCTTACACAAAACTAGAGTTTGCGGTCAAAAACCCTTATTAGCTCAGATTTTACGGCAATAGTTTATTTTTATAGGTTTCAGAAAACACATACCTACGAAAGACTAAGAAACTTAGCTAATAAAAGCCGGAAATAGCAAATTAACCATCCCAAATCATAAGTTTCAGACAACACACACCTACGAAATACTAAGAAATCTGGCTATGAAAAGTCGGAAATAGCAAACTACACACCCCAAATCATAATCTTCTGACAACACACAGCTATGAAAGGTTAAGAAATATAGCTCAGAAAATTCAAAAATAGAAACCAGCCATCCCAAATCATAGGTTTCAGACAACACACACCTATGAAAGGCTAAGAAATCCAGCTCAGAAAAGTCAAAAATAGCAACCCACACATCCCAAATCATAGGTTTCAGACAACACACGCCAACGAAAGACTAAGAAATCTAGCTCAGAAAAGCCCGAAATAGTAATTTACATATCCCAAATCATAAGTTTCAGACAACACACACCTACAAAATACTTTGAAATCTGGCTATGAAAAGTCGGAAATAGCAAATTACACACCCCAAATCATAAGTTTCAGACAACACACACCTACGAAATACTAAGAAACCTTAGCTCAGAAAAGCCTGAAATAGTAAACTACTCATCCCAAACTATAGGTTTCAGACAACAAACACCTATGAGGGACTATGAATCCTAGCTCTGAGAATTCCAAAAAGCAAACTACACATCCCAAATCATAATTTTCTGACAACACACACCTATGAAAGGTTAAGAAATCTTAGCTCAGAAAAGTCAAAAATAGCAAACCACCCACCCCAAATCATAGGTTTCAGACAACACACACCTATGAAAGGCTAAGAAATCCAGCTCAGAAAAGTCAAAAATAGCAACCCACACATCCCAAATCATAGGTTTCAGACAACACATGCCAACGAAAGACTAAGAAATCTAGCTCAGAAAAGCCCGAAATAGTAATTTACGTATCCCAAATCACAAGTTTCAGACAACACACACCTACGAAATACTAAGAAATATGGCTATGAAAAGTCGGAAATAGCAAATTAGATACCCCAAATCATAAGTTTCAGACAACACACACCTACGAAATACTAAGAAACCTTAGCTGAGAAAAGTCAAAAATAGCAAACCACCCACCCCAAATCATAGGTTTCAGACAACACACACCTATGAAAGGCTAAGAAATCCAGCTCAGAAAAGTCAAAAATAGCAATCCACCCATTCCAAATCATGGGTTTCAGACAACACACAACAACGAAAGACTAAGAAATCTAGCTCAGAAAAGCCCGAAATAGTAATTTACATATCCCAAATCATAAGTTTCAGACAACACACACCTATGAAGTACTAGGAAATCTAGCTCATAAAAGCCTGAAATAGCAAACTACTCACCCCAAAACTATAGGTTTCAGACAACAAACGCCTATGAGAGACTAAGAATCCTAGCTCTGAAAAGTCCAAATAGCAAACTACACATCCCAAATCATAATTTTCTGACAACACACACTTATGAAAGGGTAAGAAATCCAGCTCAGAAAAGTCAAAAATAGCAAACCACCCATCCCAAATCATAGGTTTCCGACAACACACACCTTTGAAAGACTAAGAAATCCAGCTTAGAAAAGTCAAAAATAGCAACCCACCCATCCCAAATCATAGGTTTCAGACAACACACATCAACGAAAGACTAAGAAATCTAGCTCAGAAAAGCCCGAAATAGTAATTTACATATCCCAAAACATAAGTTTCAGACAACACACACCTACGAAATACTAGGAAACCTAGCTCATAAAAGCCTGAAATAGCAAACTACTCATCCCAAACTATAGGTTTCAGACAACAAACACCTATGAGAGACTAAGAATCCTAGCTCTGAAAAGTCCAAATAGCAAACTAGACATCCCAAATCATAATACGGGTTTTTTCGCTAGCAACTCCCCCTCCACTATCACACTATAAGTACTCTATGACATCCCCGCTCCCATCACTCCACCACTTGTGTACTATACAGAACACATCGAAGAAGTAAAGCTATCCGTTATTAAAATTCTTTTCTTGCCATCTACATCAAATTTTTAGTAGACTATAACGTTAAACTCTATTTTAAATTGACAACACTGTTCAAACACCACTTGTGTATTATACACTACACATCGAAGTATTCGCAAATGCTAAACCCTTTTTTTTTCTCCACCTTAATAGGATCAAATTCGCAAATCCTATCTACCGACACATTCATATCAAACTATTGTTGGCTAAAGGCAATTGTCCAAAACAAATCAGAAACCGCTCTTGATAGCACAGACTTCAAAGAAATGGAACTGTGGATAACACATGGGTGATAGACAGCTTTCCCTACAAAGCCATTCCTAAATACGCAATTTGACAATCTCTGGTTTTCGATTTAAAAAAAAAAAACAAAAACAAAAAACCCGTCTGGTTGTCTTATATAACCTTGACTATAGTTTTAAAACATGCTTGCCCACTTTGTAGATTTGCCAACTCTTTTAAAATGTCCATGTGATACTGTAGTGCCTCAGGCATGGGTTTTCTTGTCCCGGTTCTTGTGTAGTTCCGTGTATTTTTTCATGTATTTTTCATATCTATTATACTCACACTACTCTCTTAGTTTGACTTAGGTATTGGACCTTTCAACTATGCCGAAAAAAATAACTAGTTTAAGCTTTGTTTAAATTCTTCATCAATAAAAAATCAAAAACATGAAAATATAATGTAAATCTGTATTTCAAAGAGATAATAGCCTTCTTAATAATTTAATTTCGATAAACAGTGGAAAATGGCAATGAATAGCTCGAACATTGTAAGACTTTTTTGTTTAATACTATCTCAATAATGAAATTCATGTTTGATTTAAAGTTCCATTAACTTTTTTTTAGATGAATCTCTGTTCGTTTTTTTAATTAACATAGTCATTTTCATGAAAAATGTTTTTTATTTTTTTTCTACATGAAATCAAAATTTGCCATAGTTGCGGGTTTGACCTGCTCTATATTCCCAATGACATAGTTGATGGACCGTTCTACTATACTGAATAGAAATAATTGTCTTCAAATTTTAACTAAATGGTCCGAGTCGCTATTTATAGTTTGTTAGCAAGAGCTGTTTATACGGTAACTTTGGGAAAAAAAATGAGCGTGGGATGGGGGCCTAGTTGTCCTCCATTTTTGTGAAAGGGTCACTTAAAAAGGGCATTAGTTTGACTGAAGTATTTGTCCTTTCAACTATGCCGAACAAAAAATAACTAGTTGTAGCTCTGTTTGAATTCTTCATCAATATAAAATCACAAACATGAAGACTATATTGTAAATGTATATTTCAAAGAAATAATAGCCTTCTTAATAATTTAATGTCAATAAACAGTGGAAATTGGTTGTCTTCAGCATTGTTTATGAATGCTTAAAGATGGTGACTGACAAAAACATTTTGAAACTAAAGAAAATCTTAAATTTTAGTAAATTGTCGAAAATGTCAAAATGTAATCTCTTAGTTTAACTGAGGTATTGGACCCTTCAACTATACCGAACAAAAAAAAATAACTAGTTGAAGCTGTGTTTAAATTCTTCATCAATATAAAATCAAAAATATGAAAATTATAATGTAAATGTGTATTTCAAAGAAATAATAGCCTTCTTAATAATTTAATGTCAATAAACATTGGAAATTAGTTTTCTTCAGTATTGTTTATGAATGATTAAAGATGGTAATTGTTTATGAATGATTAAAGATGTTGACTGACAACAACATTTAGAAACTAAAGAAAACCTTAAAATGTAGTAAATTGTCAAACAATGTCAAAATGTAATCTCTTAGTTTGACTGAGGTATTGGACCTTTCAACTATGCCGAACAAAAAATAATACTAGTTGAAGCTGTGTTTAAATTCTTCATCAATATAAAATCAAAAACATAAAAATTATTATGTAAATGTCTATTACAAAGAAACAATAGCCTTCTTAATAATTTAACGTCGATAAACAGTGAATATCGGTTTTCTTCAGTATTTTTTATGAATGATTAAAGATGTTGACTGACAAAAACATTTTGAAACTAAAGAAAACCTTAAAATGTAGTAAATTGTCAAACAATGTCAAAATGTAATCTCTTAGTTGGACTGAGGTATTGGGCCCTTCAACTATGCCGAACAAAAAATAAATAGTTGAAGCTGTGTTTAAATTCTTCATCAATATAAAATCAAAAACATGAAAATTATAATGTAAATGTCTATTTTAAAGAAATAATAGCCTTCTTAATAATTTAATGTCGATAAACAGTGGAAGTTGGTTTTCTTCAGTACTGTTTATGAATGATTAAAGATGGTGACCGACAAAAACATTTTGAAACTAAAGAAAACCATAAAATGTAGTAAATTGTCAAACAATGTCAAAATGTAATCTCTTAGTTGGACTGAGGTATTGGGCCCTTCAACTATGCCGAACAAAAAATAAATAGTTGAAGCTGTGTTTAAATTCTTCGTCAATATAAAATCAAAAACATGAAAATTATAATGTAAATGTGTATTTTTGAAAAAATAATAGCCTTCTTAATAATTTAATGTCGATAAAGAGTTGAAATTGGTTTTCTTCAGTATAGTTTATGAATGATTAAAGATGGTGACTGTCAAAAACATTTTGAAAGTAAAGAAAACCTTAAAATAAAGTAAATTGTCAAACAATGTCAAAATGTAATCTCTTAGTTTAACAGAGGTATTGGACATTTCAACTATGCCGAACAAAAAATAAATAGTTGAAGCTGTGTTTAAATTCTTCGTCAATATAAAATCAAAAACATGATAATTATAATGTAAATGTGTATTTCAAAGAAATAAAAGCCTTCTTAATAATTTAATGTCGAAAAACAGTGGAAATTAGTTTTCTTCAGTATTGTTTATGAATGATTAAAGATGATGACTGACAAAAATATTTTGAAACTAAAGAAAACCTTAAAATGAAGTAAATTGTCAAACAATGGCAAAACGTAATCTCTTAGTTTGACTGAGGTATTGAACCTTTCAACTATGCCGAACAAAAAAATAACTAGTTTTCTTCAGTATTGTTTATGAATGATTAAAGATGGTTACTGAGAAAAACATTTTGAAACTAAAGAAAACCTTAAAATTAAATTTGTTTATTTCTTTTATAGGATATGCCTGGGTATGTTCATGAGGGTGAGAATACATGCGAAGCGAGGAGCTCGACCGAGACTGATGAAGAATTCATTCTTTTTAACGCTAGGGAAGATGTTACTACTAAAGATGATATAGTAGAAATTCAATATACTGAGAATGGAATATCCTAAATTGCCGAGAACTTTGTGAGGAGGGGGCCTTTGGGACGGCTCTGCTTTAATGATGATGAGCGTTTGGTTGATAGTCCGCCCTCTCCGAGGAATATTAGAATAAGAGAGGATTTATTTGATGATCTTCCGACTCTGAGGGACATCAGGATTCATGAGGCTTTTGATAATGCTATAGCTGATTTAAGACTTTCATCATCGATGTCTCACGTTGAGATGTTTAATATTGATTAATTAGAAAACTTTTTCCACAAATGAGTTTTTCAAAGAAAAGTAAAGAACTCCATTAAACAAAAAATGAGCAAAAATAAAATCAAATAATCTACCAAGCTCGAAACTACCACAAATCAGCATTGATAAATAAATGAAACCCAAAACGAACAGAAATTACAACAAATAACCGAGTCAAACTCAAAACGAGCAGAAATTAACAAAAGTTGGGCGCAAAACCCCTATGCCTTCCCAAGGCCAGAACAAAATTTGCAGTTTACTGAAAAAATATAAATGTTTTCACTTATATAACTTTAATAGATCAAATAATTTTAACATGCTGATTACTAAATATCAGTATATATATTTTAAACTGACAATGCACATTCATTTGTATTTTTTCAGTAAAGTGCAAATTTTGTTCTGGCCTTGGGAAGGCATAGGGGTTTTGCGCCCAACTTATGTTAATTTCTGCTCGTTTTGAGTTTAACTCGGTTATTTATTGTAATTTCTGTTCGTTTTGGGTTTCATTTATTCATCGATGCTGATTTGTGCTAGTTTCGAGCTTGGTAGATTATTTGATTTTATTTTTGCTCATTTTTTGTTTAATGGAGTTCTTTACGTTTCTTTGAAAAACTTATTTTGTGGAAAAAGTTTTTTTTAATTAATTTCTCTTCGTTTTATATTGACATAGTCTTTTCAGGGAAAAAGAAAATAACACTTCAAACCTTTTTGTTTTTTAAGACTTTATAGTTTGGCCTGCTATTTGTATGCTGGAGAAAAATTTTCAGCAATTTTTAACAACATACACCCTTTTAGAAATCTGGACAAAAAATAGTACTGTTTAACTTAGTTTCATACCTCCTCTAGTTGACCTGAAATGGAAAACTTGATACAATTCGCAAAAAAATCTGTTTACTTTCTTTGATAGCTTCGATACTTTTACACTATTTTGATTTGGTTAAATTTTAAGAGCAGATGTAGCCTCGAAAGTTTGAACATAATACCCTCAGTTGTTCTTGGGATACTGCTGAGATGCCTTATTGGGAATTAGCATTATCACAGTGAACTTTGATTTAATCTTAAGGCAACATTTAGTTTTTAAACATAATGGGCAAATGGGAGGGTGGGAGTGGAAGGGGGATTAATTACCCTCCATCTACTTTCGACTATTAAAAAGAGCATCAGCCCTTTCTATTTTCAATTGAATGAGCCCGTTTCGAAGTTCCCACGACAACTCCTTCAATACGAAGTGCCCTGGTATAAACAACAACAACAAGAAAAATATTACAGATCACTTTCGACTATTAAAAAGGGCACTAGCCCTTTGAATATCAAATCGAATGAGCCCTTTTCTAAAGTTTTTACGACAACGCCTTCTATAAAACCTTACATACCCCCACGGCACAGCTTAAAACCCTTGCCCTTAGGGCTGTGGCGGAGTATCCTCCTCAAAACATATTTTCTATCTGTAAATCAACTACGCTGAACAAAATGGGTATCTCAAAATTTCTATTGGATGTGTTTGGGGGAATGATGGGCGTGGGGGGGGGGCTAGTTGCCCTCCAATCACTTTGACACTTAAAAAGGGCACTAGCCCTTTGAATTTCCAATCGAATGAGCTGTTTTTGAAGTTTCTACAATAACACATTCTATAAAAACATTATATGCCCCTGGGCATAACTTAAAACCCTTGCCATGAGGGTTGTGGGGGAGTGTCCTCCTCAAAAACATATTTTCTACCTCGAAATCAACTAGCCTACGCTAAACAAAATGGTTATTTCAAAATTTTTATTGGATGGGTTTGGGAGAATGATGGACGTGGGGGGGGGGGGGCTAGTTGCAGTCAAATCGATTTCAACTATTAAAAAGGGCACTAGCCCTTTGAATTTCCAATCAAATGAGCCTTTTTTGAAGTTTCTATGACAAAGCCTTCTGTAAAAACTTTATATACCCCAGGGCATAACTTAAAACCCTTGCCCTGAGGGCTGTTGGGAGTGTCCTCCTTAAAAACATATTTTTATCTGGAAATCCACTACGCTGAACAAAATGGCTATATCAAAATTTTAATTGGATGTGTTTGGGGGAAGGATGGGAGGGGGAGGGGCTAGTTCCCCTCCAATCACTCTCAACTATTGAGAAGGGAACTATGCCTTTAAATTTATAATCGAATGAGCCTGTTTTGAAGTTTCTACGACAACGCCTTCTTATAAAAACCTTATATGTCCCCAGGGCATAACTTAAAACCATTGCCCTGAGGGTTGTGGGGGAGTGTCCTCCTAAAAAACATATGTTCTATCTGGAAATCAACTAGCCTACGCTGAACAAAATGGTTATCTCAAAATTCTGATTGGATGTTTTTGGGGGAATGATGGGCCTGGAGGGGCTAGTTTCCCTCCAATCATTTTCGACTATTAAAAAGAGCACTATCCCTTTGAATTTCCAATCGAATGATCTTGTTTTGAAGTTTCTACGACAACACCTTCTCTAAAAACCTTATATGCCCCCAGGGCTGAACTTAAAACCCTTGCCCTGAGGGTTGTGGGGGAGTGTCCTCCTCAAAAACACATTTTCTATCTGGAAATCAACTACGCGGAACAAAATGGCTGTCTCAACAATTTCGATTGGATGTATTTGGGTTAATGATGGTCTTGGGGGGGTCTAGTTACCCTCCAATCACTTTCGACTATTAAAAAGGGCACTAGCCCTTTGAATTTCCAATCAAATGAGCCTATTTTGAAGTTTCTACGAAAATGCCTTCTATTCAAAACCTTATATGGCCCCAGGGCATAACTTAAAACCCTGGCCCCGAGGGTTTTGGGGAATGTCCTCCTCAAAAAGATATTTTTTATCTGGAAATCAGCTACGCTGACAAAATGCCTGTCTCAAAATTTTGATTGGATGTATTTGGGGGAATATTGGGCGTGGGGGGGGGGGGCTAGTTGACCTCCAATCGCTTTCGACTATTAAAAAGGGCACTAGCCCTTTGAATTTCCAATTGAATGAACCTGTTTTGAAGTTTTTACGACAACGCCTTCTATAAAAGCCTTATATGCCCCCAGGGCATAACTTAAAACCCTTGACCTGAGGGCTGTGGGAGAGTGTCCTCCTCAAAACCATATTTTCTACCTGGAAATCAAACACGTTGAACAAAATGGCTATCTCACAATTTTGATTGGATGTGTTTGGGTGAAAGATGGGTGTGGGGGGCTAGTTGCCCTCTAATCACTTTCGACTATTAAAAAGGGCACCAGCCCTTTGAATTTCCAATTGAATGAGGCTTTTTTGAAGTTTCTACGACAACACCTTCCATAAAAACCTTATATGCCCCCAGGGTATAACTTAAAACCCTTGCTCTGAGGGTTGTGGGGGAGTTTCCTCCTCAAAAAATATTTTCTATCTGGAAATCAACTACGCTGAACAAAATGGCTATCTCACAATTTTGATTGGATGTGTTTGGAGGAATGATGGGCGTGAGGGAGGGGGCTAGTTGCCCTCCAATCACTTTCGACTATTAAAACGGCACTAGCCCTTTGAATTTCCAATCGAATGAGCCTGTTTTGTAGTTTCTATGACAACACCTTCTATAAAAACCTTATATGCCCCCAGGGCATAATTTAAAACCCTCGCCCTGAGTGTGTGGGGGATTTTCCTCCTCAAAAACACATTTTCTATTTGGAAATCAACTACGCTGAACAAAATGAATATCTCAAAATTTCGATTGGATGTGTTTGGATGAATGATTGGGCGTGGGGGGGGGGGGGGGGGTGGCTAGTTGCCTTCCAGTCACTTTCGACGATTAAAAAGGGCACTAGAACTCTCAATTTTTATTCGAATGAACCCCTTTTGAAGTCTCTACGACGACCCGTTCTATATGAAGCGCCCTTCTTTAAAGAAAAAAATAATAAACTGTACATTGTGTCAACATTGATCTTATATACATATAGGGCATAAGTTAAAACCCTTTCCCCGAGGGTTGTGGGGGAGTGTCCTCCGCAAAAAGATATTTTCTATCTGGAAATCAACTACGCGAAACAAAATGGCTATCTCAAAATTTTGATTGGATGTGTTTGGAAGAAGGATAGCTGTGGGGGTGGGGGTTAGTTGCCCTCCAATCACTTTCGACTATTAAAAAGGGCACTAACCACTCCAATTTGTAATCGAATGAGCCCTTTTCGAAGTTTCTACGACAAGTCCTTCGATACGAAGTGCCCGGGTATGGAGAAAAAAAACAACACATTGTGCCCACATCGTTCTTTACTTAGGCAGCGCTAGCGCACTGTCTATGATGAAGGGAGAACAAATTAAGATATGTAGAGCTAATAGAGCCCTTTGAAAAGTATGTCATGATGTTGGGGTTTGCAAAAAGTAGTAAAGTAATATTGGGAGTGAAAAAAGATGAGATATCTGAGTTATTAGCGAACATTTATGTAGAACATCTTGAAAATTGGGCCTTAAATTCATACTACGAAAGGTTAGGAAATCTAGCTCAGTGGCATCTACATCTTTATTAGCATCAACTTTTTATATTGACAACACTGCTTAATTGGTACTTGTGTAATATATAAAACTCAGTCTGGAGGTAAAGCTAGGTTGATTCACAATGTCATCTTGTCACCAATGGCTCTATTACTTTGAACTTTTTAGCATACTCCATTGCCAAAAACAATATTTTATCTCGCCCACATCCCATATTGTGTACAATAATGTCTATTATAGCGACCACAGAATTTCACCCCAAATAATTCCCCTAAAATGTCAATTAATCTCTGACGTTTCCTAAGTTCTGGCAACTGTGCACAGATATATTTTAAAATTACCATCCTCTCAGACTTGCCTTAACTGTTACACCCTTTTATTTCTTTTAGTCCCTTTCATACAATCCAATCAAAAATATGAATAATGTTTAGCTTTGTTTCATCCCCTATGAAAGTTCTACTTCAAGAATATTCGATAATCAGATTAGAGGATTTTATAAACAAAGTCTGGAATCATACGGAATTGTGATGTAAGAGAACTTACGTAAATCCATGCTAATGAATTTTCCAAAAGTCTGCTCTGATGTCACATTACTATCCCAGTATTCCAACCGGTGAATGACCTAGAAAGAGGTTCATGATCTTGTTTGTACACAGATTGTAGGCCTCTGATTGGTCTAGAAATAACACTTTTACCAAGGACATTAAATCTCGTACAGGCTTTTACCAAGGACATTAAATCTCGTACCTTAGTAATACCTCTCCCCCTACTCTCCCTCTATTCGAAAAATGTATTCATGCTTACAAATATCCATAACAAATACTATGCGTAAAGAATGGGCAAACGTTATAACTTAAAGACCTTTTCCCAGAGGCTGTGGGGGGTCATGATACCTCCAAAGACATAGTTATTCGGCCTTTAAACCATTTTGATCAAAATCGCTTTATCGAAATTTTGATTGGACGATTTTGAGAAAAAAAGGGTGTGGGAGAGGCCTAGTTGCCCTCCAATTTTTTGTATCTCTTAAAAATGGCACCAGAACTTTTAATTTCTGTTCGAGTGAACTTTCTTCCTGTATTCTAAGACCACTGGGCCGATTCGATCACCCTTGGGAAAAACAAAACAAATAAACAAGATCCGTGATCTTTCTTCTGGCAAAAAATAAAAAATTCCACCTTTTTGCAGATAGGAGCTTGAAACATCTACAGTAGGGTTCTGCTATACGCAGAATTTGATGATGTGATTTTCATTAACATTCTGTGACTTTTAGGGTTTTTTCCTCTTTTTTCAAAAATCGGGTAAATTTTCTCAGGCTCGTAACTTTTGATGGGTAAGACTGAAGTTAATGAAACTTATATATTTGAAATAAAAATAAAAAGCCAATTCTTTAGATATATCTATTGGTATCAAAATTCTGTTTTTTAGAGTTTCGGTTACATAGACTCATAGACTCATTTATTTATAAACAACTATCGTAGCCGTGGCCGAAGCCCCGACTAAATGGCGCTGTTTAGTACATTACATAAAACTGGTCACTGGCGGTTTAAATAACTAACAAAAAAAGGCACGAAAGAATTGCTGTGACGGGTTGTTCGACACTTTGGCGGCACTAGTTGATTTTTATGGCGGGTGTTGGCGGTGATAGGTGCAGGTGGGGGAAGCAACGAACGGTGTTTCTGGGACGAAAGAAGGGACTGCCCAAAATTGCACATTAACTGTAAGCGCCTATCACGCAACGTTGGCAGTCGTAAGGTACTAAGGGCAGCCTCATAAGAGTTGTATTTCGGGCCTAGTATCACTTTCACTGCCCGTTTTTGAATGGCTTCCAGATCTTCACTTAGGTGTTCAATATTATGAGCCTGAGGGCCCCACACAGGACACGCATATTCAAGGATTGGGCGCACATACGTGACGTAAACCGTCTTCAGCTGACTTTGTGAGAAACCCAGTCGGCGCAAGGTAATTAGCGACTGTAATGCGCAACTACCTTTTTCACCAGACCGGCGATGTGCGCGCTAAATGAACAGTCGTCACTGAAAGTAACCCCGAGAATCACTGAGGTTGAGGTAGTAGGGTACCAAGGAACCGGGCATGAGAGGTCACGCTTAAGCGGATTAAACCTCATGACTTTTGTTTTATTCATATTAAGCTGGAGGTCGTTAATGCTACACGCCTCGAGAAAGGAGTTCCTGATCTCACTGCTGAACTGGGGATACACGTCTGACTTTTCAGCAAGATATTTCAGAAGTAGGGAGAGATCGTCCACGTATTTGAATCTGTCTTCAAACTCGAGGATAATGTAGTTAATGTAGTTACTATTGAGCAAGGTCGCTCCCTACATACAGTTTGTTACCATGAACTGTTTGATACAACACAAGTATTCTTCTTTAGGTTATGAGACCTGACAGAACCAAATACTATGTTAATTAATTATAAATGAAACAAAAGCAGTCGGTTAAAAGATTGGTATAACCTAATGCTCCTAAAAAAAGTGGTTAGCGAAGCCCCTGTGTGTAATTTGTCTATCTTTCTATTAAAACTTAGATATAAAGCTTATATTTTAAATGAGATTTATGGATTATTTGGAACCCTTACCCCTAAAACTGTACTTATTTTATCACCCCTCGTGGCAAACTTCATGAATTTTCAGCCATTTTAGGAAAATTACTTTCTTAGAATTTGGACCTACAGTTAATTGGGCTGCGGTGACGATTAAGAATGCTAAGTTGGTTAAAAGGACATGACGTACTTGTTTATAATTCCCGTGGAAGAGGTACTGCTACTTTGTCTGTTTGTTGTGGTTGGTACCGCAAAAAAGGTATAGCTTCGCTGATGCTTCTCGGCCTTGTTTATGGCCAAGAAAAGTGTAGTACTCCAACCCTGTTTCTGGACTACACTGTAGCTGGTTCTACGTCAGCTACACTAAACTGGCTGCGCTCAAGTATAGTTGTAGCAAGCGTGTTCTTGCTAATCTTTTTTCCGTAATAGCTCTCTCACACTCGCTATATATCTCGCCCTCCAGGATTTCTTATCAGATACGGCAACAGTTAAAGATCCGAACACAGTTTAGCCGCTATTTCAAGTTTCTGTTAAGTTTCCCGTTGCATATTAGGAATGGTGATATTTTCCAAACATTCAGTTTCCGATCCTCTGGCTCTTGCGTTTTTAGCTCTTAAGCGTGTAAAGTTTTTAAAAGAAGCCTAAATCATTTGAAGTTTTGCCATTTCGTCTTATGCACGATTGTCGTTTTGAATAATTATATGCTTTGTATTTGAGCTGTTTAGAAGTTGGATTTTTTCAAGTTATTCATTTTCTTTATCTTATTTTCATTTATTTACTTTGCCTCTTTTATATGGGCCAAATGTTTGTAAATGGGCCAAAATGAACTTAACATACAATCCTTAAATAAGACTTTGTCAGTGACTGCTTTTATAAAGACTTCAAAATTCAGCAATATTAATGGATAAAAATATACTCTTTGTCCTTGTGCTGCAAATTATGAGTAAAATTAATCTTTTGCTATACAAAAGGATATATATCTCTTTAAAAGACTCTTGAACAAATGCACAAAGTTTCTACAAAAAATTTGGAATATCTCTATGGGAAACAGTAAAAATTAATGAAAGTCTGAAGTACTTTATTCAAATGAATACATTTACACTTCTTGACTCAATAGTTCGTATCATGCAATTTTTGAAACCCTTCCTTTAAGCCCAGCATAAAGCGTTTTCAGGAGAGAGGGTTCCAGCCCCACGCTTTGGCTATAAAACCCGCTTTGAGAAAATTCGTGTTGCACAGCGCGCATTCGATCCGTATCAGAACCAGCTCTGTGTGAAAACGTAGCTCGTTAAAACACTCAAGAAAATGCAGCATGAAGATGTTCAATTTAAACAGCCGAACCATGATTTCACTGTTACTTATTTTTAGCTTTAGTTTTGTGATTGGGCAGGAAAAGGAAAGAGAGTTGACTATAAGCGTCCAACCCGGAGCTAAAGAGTGCTTTTATATTGAAGTACATTCAGGGCAAACATTGGATATTGACTATCAGGTGAAGGGTTAGCCTAGCATATATGCTGCTAAGACAGTGTGAAATGTTGGAAAAATTTGGTAAAATCCTAGACACACTAGGCCTACTTTTGGTAAAATTCTACTTTAACTACTTTTGACTATCCTGGAAAGGGGTTAGGTTAGGAAAATGAAACTTTCAGGGATGGGTCTATAGGCTAAAGTATATCCTGGGAAGGTATTTTGAAGTACCTACCTCTACTCCTTCTCCCTCTAGAGGGTCCTGACCTTTGATGACCTTTAAAAATCTGTGTGTTATAAAAGTGAAACCTTGCAAAATAGATCTGCTTAAATGAAGTACAACAAAATTGTTTTCAGCTTCACAACTTTGCTCGGTCCCAATTTATAAGGCTTTAAAGATATGCAAATAGCCTACATTACCTAAATTTTGGAAATAAAAAATATTGATCCCTATGGCTTAAAACTAGCCTACTCAAATAACAGGAATTGCATTTTTGAAACTAAAGCCAGAGAAAAAGAAATAGATAACTGAAAATTAAAGTAAATGTTGTTTAAGTCAAAATTGCAATAGGTATAGACCTATCAAGTAGGCTAATTTCAGGACCCACTAGAGGGAGAAGGAGTAGAGGTAGGTACTTCAAAATACCTTCCTGGGACATACTTTAGCCTATAGACCCATCCCTGGAAGTTTCATTTTCCTAACCTAGGTTTCCTAACTCCTTTCCAAGATAGCCAAAAGTAGCTAAAGTAGAATTTTACCCTACTTTTTGCTATCTTGGAAAGTGGTTAGGTCACAAACATTCACTAATGAATCCAGGGCATAAAACATACTTTGAGAAGGTGTTCCCCAGGTACTAGGCTATTCTATCTTCTGATTTCTATGTCTTAGAGATTAGCCTACTTAACAGGTCCTATTGGAATTTAGACAAATGTGGTTACATTTTTGTAACCACACACAGAAGTTATAACCAAACCTGCAAAATACTTGATTTTCAATTCAAACCATTTTCCTACTGTTTCAAGTTTTTCAAATTTTTTCAATAAAAATAGCTCTGAATTTTGTGATTTGAAACTTTTCCATCAAGAATTCAGGGTATATTTCATGAAATTTTCATCAAATCATATTATCAACTTATGAATAAAGCAAACATACCACTCAATGCCTTTTTTATCCTCTTTCCAATTATAATAATCATTTTTGTCAGAAATGAATTTTACCCCCACCCCTATATATACCAATTCAGGGTATACATTTGCACATTAGGGGGATGAGAGTAAATTTTATTTCTGATGTAAATAGGAGGTAAGTTTAAAGTTTACCCCCACCCCCCTAATGTGCAAATATATACCCTGAATTGGTATATATAGGGTTGGGTGTAAAATTCATTTCCGACAAAAATGATTATCATATTTGTAAAGAGCATAAAAAAAGGCATTGAGTGGTATATTCACTTCATTTGTAAGTAGTAATATGATTTGGTAAAAATTTACCTATATTTCAATTCATGGTATATATTTGCACATTAGGGAGGTGGGGGGGGGGTAAAATTCATGGTAAATTTAGGGTGGGCCATATAAATTAGCTTGGATGAAAGTTAAAACATCATTTGATGCTTTTTTTATGCTCTTTCATAATTCATATAAAATACCTTCAGGCCCCTTTAAGAGCTCAAGATGCTTATTTAGGTGCAATCATTGAATTGTGAAAGAGCATAAAAAAGCATCACATTATGTTTTTACTTTCATCCTAGCTAAACTATAGGGCCACCTAAAAATTTACCTATTTTTCTTGCCCTCTGTTTAAGCAGAAAATCCTTTTTTCAAGGTTTCACTTTTATAAAACAAAGATTTTTAAAGGTCAGTGCCCTATAGAGAAAGAAGGACTGGAGGTAGATATTTCAAAATACCTTCCCAGGACATACTTTATTTGCAGATCAATCCCTAAAAGTTTCATTTTTTGAACCTAATTAGGCTACTTTCCATGACAACAAAAAGCCACTTGTCTAAAATTGTATTGATTTTTTTATTAAACTGTATGTTTCATTGATTATCTATGTAGAATGGGAACAAACCACTATTTGCATCTTTTTATACTCTTTCCAAATGTACTAATCACTTCTTTTGAAAATTTTTATTTTGTACAATCAAAGTGACAATATTGATACTAAAGTGACTTAATATTTGCCATTATAAAATAGTTAGGATGCTAAAAATTCTGAAAACTACTTTAAACCAATCATGAATACCTATTTATCTCAAAAAGTAGGCTACCTCACTAATTCTATACCCCACTCCTGATGGATAAATATATTGTACACCAAAATTTTAGATAAGGAGTTTTGTTGCCACCTTTTCATTATTCAATAATCATTTCTGGGGTGAAGAACATTGTGCACCCTTAAAGGTTTCAAAACAGCCCATAGACACTAAAACAAAAAAAAACTGTATAGTGGGACATTGTTATTTTTCTTAGTCTTAATAGTAAAATGTTAATTTGAAAACAAATTTACTGGAATTTTTAAAGAGGGCTAGAAACCTCCTTTAAATGATGTCAGTATTGCTGTGACATCATTTTTGAGGCAATTCAGGCTCCTCTTAGAAGTCCCTAAAATTTGTTTTCAAAACCACATTTTACTAATAAGACTAAGGAAAATAATAATTAGGCTGGTATTTATCTCTTATACCAACCATACCCAAGAAGTGAAGTTGATTAAACATAATGAAATTTACCTGAGTATGATGAAAATAAAATACTACAGTAACAAAATTATGGAAACAACAACAGAGAATTATGGAAATCAGGTCCCCCAGAACACATTATATTAAATGGTTTCTAACCAAACCAAAATACCAACTAAAATATTTGATAAAAATATACCTACATTGTTGTGTGTCTCATGCTAAGCTGATTATCACCAAGTTCATATACAGAAAGAAACTGGTTCTGTCAGATGAAGAACTTGATTGTGGTGGGTATAAGAGATAAGTGCCTTAGGCTTACTATTCCTAAATCAGCTACAAAGGGCAATTTCTTCTCACTAGGCATTTTTTCTTAGAAACATGTGTTTAAAGTTTTGGTTACTGTGGACTGTTTACTTTTGGGGCTCCACCTGTCTTAACTTTGGAAAAGTTAAGTTTTTTGCTCAGATTTGGTTGTGTATCCTTTTTATCAGTGTAGGCTTAGAAAGTATAACATTAATGATTTGCATGAGATTTTAAGCCATGTTTGGATTCTTTTCTCAATTTTAAGACACAATTTTTGAAATTATTTGAAACCTTGTAAATTAAGATTAAAAAATGTTATGAGGTTCAAAACACTTTCAGTAAGTTGTATATGTACTATACCTTAAATTGCACTTGCCAGCAAAAATAAGTTTTTTCAAGAAAAGTAAAGAACTCCATTAAACAAAAAATGAGCAAAAATAAAATCACAAAATCTACCAAGCATGAAACTACCACAAATCAGCCTTGATAAATAAATGAAACCGAAAACGAACAGAAATTACAATAATAACCAACTCAAACTCAAAACGAGCAGAAATTAGCATAAGTTGGGTGCAAAACCCCTATGCCTTCCCAAGGCCAGAACAAAATTTGCACTTTACTGAAAAAATACAAATGAATGTTAATTGTCAGTTTAATATACATATACTGATATTTAGTAATTGAAATGTTAATGTTAACTGATATTTAGTAATTGAAATGTTAATATTACTTGATTTATTAAATTTATAAAAGTAAAACAATTATATTTTGCTCATTTTTGTTTAATGGAGTTCTTTACTTTTCTTTGAAAAACTTATTTTGTGGAAAAAGTTTTTTTATTTAATTGTATACAAGATCCTGATACATCATAACCTTAGATTATAACCATAAATGATGTAAAAAGTAAAACCTATATTATGATTAAATAAAAAAAAGGTTTTTTTAACTGAAAGTAAGGGGCGACGTTAAAACTTAAAAACGAACAGAAATTATTCCGTATATGAAAGGGGTTGTCCCCTCCTCAACGCCTCGCTCTTTACGCTAAAGTTTTTCATTGTTTAAAAATATAGATTTGTTGAGACAAGTCAAACTTTAGCGTAAAGAGCGAGGCGTTGAGGAGGGGAAAGCCCCTTTCATATACAGAATAATTTCTGTTCGTTTTAAGTTTTATGTCGCTCCTTACTTTCAGTTAAAAAAAACTTGTTTTTTTTTATTTAATTTTTGAACGTTTTTGAATAAATGCAGGTTTTGATCTTGGCTCACCGATACATGAATAATTAAAACAAAATTTTCATATTAATTTACTTTTATTTAGTTAAATGGCTTTCTCGAAACTTGTTTAATTTTATTTACGAACGTTTTTATTAGTAATAAATATACGTAACTTATGAATTAACTTACGTAACGAACTTCTATATTCATATATTTTTAATACGTATATTAGGGGGTTCGCCCCCTAGTTAGTCAATACCTTGCTCTTTAAGCGAAATTTCGAATTTTGTTCCAATTCTTTAAAAATGACCGCTTAATCACAAAGGCCGTTAATTAGAATAAATAGCTCTTATGAAAGTACTAAAAAAATCTTTGGCTTAAAGAGCAAGGTATTGACTAGGGGGTGAACCCAATCATATATGTAATATTTTCTGTTCGTTTAAAGTTTTGATGTTGCTGCTGTTGCAGTTGAAAACTTGTTTTTTATATTTAATTTCTGATCTTTTTTAAATAATGCTGGGAAGTCCTGGCGTCCCCTTCATAGCAATGTCCCTTCCCCCATGAAAACTTCCTTCATGGAAAGATCCTCCCACATAACCCTCGACCCCCCCCCCCACTACCTGGAAAAATCTCCCCTGAAAACGTCTGTATACTTCCCAATAACCAATACTATATGTTAACATTGGGTAAAGTCCATAACTTTCAGCCGTCCCCCCAGGAACTTCGGTGGATTAAGTCATCCTAAAAGACATACTTATAATATTTTCGAACATTCTGAACAAAATGGCTATCTCAAAATTTTGATCAGAGTTACTTTGGGAGAAAAATGAGTGTGGGAGGGGGCCTAGTTGCCCTCCATTTTTTTTGGTCACTTAAAAAGGGCACTAGAACTTTTAACTTCCATTCCAATGAGCCCTCCCATGATATTCTAGGACCATTGGTCGATACGATCACCCCTGGGAAAAAAAACAATAAACATGCACCCATGATCTTTCTTCTGGCAAAAATGCAAACTTCCACATTTGTAGAAGGAGCTTGAACCTCTACACTAGGTTCTCTGATACGCGGAATATGATGGTGTGATTTTCATTAAGGTTCTATAACTTTTAAGGGGTCTTTCCCCCTTTTTTTTGAAAATCAGTCAAATTTTTCTCAGGCGCCTAACTTTTGATGGTGTAGGATTAACTTGATGAAACTTATATATTTGAAATCAGCATTAAAATCTGATTCTTTTGATGTATCTATTTGTATCAAAATACCGTTTTTCTAGAGTTTTGGTTACCATTGAGCCAGGTTGCTCCTTACTTGCAGTTTGTTACCACAAACTGTTTGATCACAATGTAGTTCAAAAGAACTTTCCAATGCCTAGTTTAGACTGTAGAGCCTTTCCTGAAAGGTTTCATTCACCTAATTAAACTACATTCCTTGATGGCATAAAACCCCTCAACTAGAATTTAATCAAATACAGGCTACTGATTACTATAAACATTCCCAACATCTTTTAGGTTAGTCAACATTTTTCTTCTTACTCATGAATTTTTGCAGTAAGATAATAAAATAAAAGAGTATTGCTACCAGAATTGGAAAATTTAGTTTGAATATATAGAGTAGAGTATATATTTGGCCATCCAGGAGGCTATGATTGGTCTTACCTTAAATTACACTTGCTAGCAAATAGGACAAATCTAGTATCCACCAGCCTTGGTGTCAATACTTAATCATCTATGGTATCCAAAAAGGTACACCATGGTCTGTTGAGCCACTCCCTGTCCAGTGATGACTTGAATGCATCCATGCTGGTAAAGGTCACTTGTTTTTTTTTTTTTTTTTTTTTTTTTTTTTTTTTTTTTTTTTTTTTTTTTTTTTTTTTTTTTAATAAGGAGTTCAACAAGCTGACAACTCTATTTGAGAAAAACATATTCCTTAGTCTGGTATTTACTTGTTTTCAGAAAGATTTTTAGGGTAACCACAAGTACTCTTTGAATTGTCTGGTTGGAAATAGCCAAAAATGGTATTCTCAGCATTTAGAAGCTTGCATGCTGTTATCACAATGCCTTGTTTGCACTGATATGCTAGAGGCACAATTCTAAGCTTATGTAGATGGGATGGATAGGGATATCATTGAGGTCTTTGATGTATTAATTAAAAGAAAATTTCCAAAAAAGAAGTTTTTCAAAGTAATTAAAGGCCATTTTAAACTTAAGATCAGCATATGCAAATACTTGTTAAAATTCAAATCAAAACGACCAGAAATTACTATTAAAGAATAAAAGAAAACCAAAACGAACAGAAAATAAATAAACCATCATAGCAAAAAAACATACAACAAGTAATAATATAAATGAATAAATAAATTTTAAAGTGAGTAATGCTTAAATTGGACGTGCAAATTAAGCTCAAAACGAAAAAAAATTTTTGCTATTCAAGTATAAATTAAACCCAAAGGGAACAGAAATTAAATAAACAATCAATGCAAACAATTATACAATAGATACTAATGTAAATGAATAAACAAATCTTAAACGTGTGAACTTAAATTGAATATGCAAATCAAGATTGAAACAAACAAAAATCACTACAAACAAGAGTTTGGATATCATATGTTTAAGACTTTAAGATTTATTTATTCATTTACCTTATTATCTATTGTATGTTTGTTTGCATTGATTTTTTTTATTTAATTTCTGTTCATTTTGGGTTTAATTTATACTTCAATAGCAAAATGTTTTTTTTTGTTTTGAGCTTGAATTGCATATTCAATTTAATCATTACTCGTTTTAAGATTTATTTATTCGTTTATATTATTACTTGCTGTATGTTTTTTTGCTATGACTGTTTATTTAATGTTCGTTCGTTTTGGGTTTCAGTTATTCTTTAATAGTAATTTCTGGTTGTTTTGAGTTTGAATTTTAACAGGTATTTGTATCTGCTGATCTGAAGTTTAAAATGGGCTATACTTTTCTTTGAAAAACTTATTTTTTGGAAAGTTTTTTTTTATGAATTTTTGTTTGTTTTGGATTGCAAAAAGTTTCAAGTTTTAAAAATTCCTTATTTCAAAATCAAAGTAACAATATCAAAGTAAAAAAAATGGGTTTGTGTCAACCTTGGAGTTTTTATTATCTGATGATTGAACTATATTAAAAAAAATGGCTATCTCAATATTTTTATTGGATGGGTTTGGGGGAAAATGGTCACCTCCAAATTTTAATTGGATGCATCTGGAGGAAAAAAGCGTGGGAGGGATAGTTGCCCTCTGATCTCTTTGACTCTTAAAAACTGAACTAAAACTTCCAATTTCCAATCAAATGAGCCCTCTCAGAAGTTTATTTTGCGCATCCCTTCCTATAAAAGCTATATATGCCCCCAGGGCATAACTTGCAACTCCTACTCTGGGCCCTGAGGGATTGTGTCGACCCCGGAGTTTTTGATATATGATCTTTGAACCATTTTGAAAAAAATGGCTCCTCAAATTTCTTATGAGATGGGTTTAGAAAAAGAGGGTGTGGAGGTGGGGGGGGGGGTTACTTGCCACTCCGAACTCTTTGACTCTTAAAAAGTGAACAAGAACTTTCAATTTCCAATCAAATGAGCCCTGTCCAAAGTTTATACAAGCATCCCTTCCATAAGAACCATATATGCCCCCAGAGCATTACTTATAACGCCTCCCCCCTGGCCCTGGGGGTTGTGTAGACGCACGAGTTTTTCTTATCTGACCTTTGAACTATTTTTAACGAAATGGCTATCACAAAATTATTATCGGTTGGGATTGGGGGAAAAAGGTGTGTGTTGGGGGGAGGCTAGTTGCCCTCGGATATCTTTTGTCTCTTAAAAAGTGAAAAGATAGTTAGCCTTTGGATATCTTTTGACTCTTAAAAAGAGAACTAGAACTTTCAATTTCCAATTAAATGAGCCCTCTCTGAAGTTTATTCAAGCATCCCTTTCATAAGAACCATATACAACCCCAGGACAACACTTAAAACTTCTACTCCCCAGGCCCTGGGGGGTTGTGTTGACACTGGAGTTTTTGTAATGTAATTTTTAAACTATTTAAAAAAAAAAACGCCCGTCTCAAAATTTGTAGCGGTTGGGTTTGGGGAAAAACGGCGTTGGGTGATAGGGGCTAGTTCCGTTTCGATCTCTAGACTCTTAAAAAGTGAACTAGAACTTTCAATTTTTAATCAAATTAGCCATCTATGAAGTTTATACGAGCATCCCTTTCATAAGAACCATACTTGGTCTCAGGGCATAACTTAGAACGCCTGCCCCCGGGCCCTAAGGGGTTGTATTGACACCGGAGTTTTTCTTATCCAACATTTGAGCTATTTTTAACAAAATGGCTATCTCAAAATATTCATAGGATGGGTTTTAAAAAAGGTGTGAGGGGGGGGGCTAGTTGCCCTCGGATCTCTTTTGACTCTTAAAAAGTGAACTAAAAATTTCAATTTCCAATCAAATGAGCCCTCTGAAGTTTATACAAGCATCCGTTTCATAAGAACCATATATGCCCCAGAGCATAACTAGAACTTTCAATTCCCAATCAAATGAGCCCTCTCTGAAGTTTTTTACGAGCATTCCTTCCATAAGAACCATATATGCCCCAAGGGTGTAACTTACTACGCCTGCCTCCGTACCCTGGGGGATTGTGTCGACCCCGGAGTTTTTGTTAAATGATCTTTGAACTATTTTTAAAAGAACGAGAAACTCAAATTTCTTTTAGGAAAAAAAGGTTTTAGGAAAAAAAGGCATAAAAGGGGAGGGGGGGGCTAGTTACCCTCCGATATCTTTTGACTCTTAAAGAGTGAACCAAAACTTTTAATGACAGGCGTGGGGCGGATGATTCTCCCCATCCCCCATTACTTTCGACTATTAAAAAGGGCAATAGTACTCTCAATTTCAATCAAATGAGTCTTCTTTTACGTTTATACACATTCCTTCCATGAGAACCATGTGTGCCCCCAGGGCATAACTTACACGCCAACCGCTGGACCCTGGGGGTTTGTGTTGACACCAGAGTTTTTGTTGTGTGATGTTGGAATTATTTTTAACAAAATGGCTATTTAAAATTCTTATCGGATGCATTTGGGAAAAAAGGGTGTGGGGGGTTGGTTGGTTACCCTCTGATCTCTTTTGACTCTTAAAAAATAAACTAGAACTTTCAATTTCCAATCAAATGAGCCCTCTCTGAAGTTTTTACGAGCATTCCTTCCATAAGAACCATATATGCCCCAAGGGTGTAACTTACTACGCCTGCCTCCGGGCCCTGGGGGATTGTGTCGACACTGGAGTTTTTGTAATATGATCTTTGAAATATTTTTAACAAAATGGCTATCTCAAAATTTTTATTGGATGCATTTGGGAAAAAGGGGGCGGGGGGGGGGGGGCTAGTTGCCCTCCAATCACTTTTAACTCTTAGAAAGTGAATTACAACTTTCAATATCCAATCAATCGAGCCCTCTATGAAGTTTATAAGGGCATCCCTTCCATAACAACCATATATGCCCCCAGGGCATAACTTACAACGCCTGTCCCTGGGGCCTGGGGGGGGCTGTGTTGATACCAGAGTTTTGTTATCTTAACTTTGAATTATTTTTAACCAAAATGTCTATCTCAAATATTTTATCTGATGCATTTGGGGAAAAAGGATGTGGGGGGATGCTGGCTGTCCTGAAGTAGAAATTTAAATTTCCAATAAAATGAGCCCTCTTTGAAGTTTATAGGAGCATACCTTCCATAAGAACTTTATATGCCCCAGGGCATAACTTACAATGCCTGCCCCCAGGCCCTGGGGGGTTTGTTTCGACTTTGGAGTTTTTGTTATCTGACTTTTGAATTATTTTTAAACAAAAATGGCTATCTCAAAAATTTTATCTGATGCAACTGAAGAAAAAGGTGTGAGTGGGAGGGGGGAGCTAATTGCCCTCCGATCCCTTTTGACTCTATTTTCAATCAACTGAGCCCTCTCTGAAGTTTCTACGAGCATTCCTACTATAAGAACCATATTTGCCCCCAGGGAATAACTTACAACGCCTGCCGGCGGGCCCTGCGGGCTTGTTCGACCCCGGGAGTTTTTTTATATGATCTTTGAACTATTTTTAACAAAATATCTGCCTCAAAAATTTTTATTGGATTTTATTTGGGGGGGGACAATGCATGGGGGAGGGGCTAGTTGTCCTCTGATAACTTTTGACTCTTAAAAAAGGGCACTAGAACTCTCGGTTTTTCAATCGAATAAGCCCCCTTTGAAGTTTATACGATGACCCCCTTCTATATGAAGTTTTCTGGAAAAAACAATAAATGGAGCGTTGGGGGGGGGGGCGAGCTTAGTTGCCCTCAGATCACTGTTGACTCATAAAAAGTGATTTAACAACTTTCAGTTTCCAATCAGATGTACCCTCTATGAAGTTTATATGAGCATACCCTTCCATAACAACCATATATGCCCCAGGGCATAACTTACAACGCCTGCCCCTGGTCCCTGGGGGGCTGTGTCGACACCAGAAACTTTGAACTATAACAAAATGTCCATCTCAAAATTTGTATCTGATGCATTTGGGGAAAAAGGGCGGGGGGGGGGGGTGGCTGCCCTCTGATCACTTTTGACCTATAAAAAGTGAACTTGAACTTTCAATTTTCAATCAAATGAGACCTCTTTAAAGGTTAATATAACGAACCTTATATGCCCCAGGGCATAACTTACAGCGCCTGCCCCAGGTCCTGGGGGGGGTGTCGACATCCGGAGTTTTTGTTATCTGACCTTTAAATTATTTTTAAACAAAATGGCAACTTCAAAATTTTTATCTGATGCAATTGGGGGAAAGGGGCGTGAGGGGGGCCCTAATGCCCCTCCGATCTCTTTTTACTCTAAAGAAAGCGAACTAAAACTTCTAATTTTCAACAAATGAGCCCTGTTTGAAGTTTTTGCGAGGATCCCTTCTGTATGAACCACATTTGCCCCCAGACCCCGGAGTTTTTGTTATATGATCTTTGAATTATTTAAAAAAAATGGCTACCTCAAAATTTTTATCGGGTTTATTTGGGGGGAAAAGGGCATAGGGGGGGGGGGTAGTTGCCCTCCGATCACTTTTGACTCTTAAAAAGGGGACTAGAATTCTCGATTTCCGATCGATTGAGCCGCCTTTGAAGTTTATATGACGACCCCTTCCATATGAATGCCTCTGGAAAAAATAATAATAAAACACTGCAGCCATATGGCCTTTACTATAGGCAACGCTATAGCGTTGCCTCTGATTTTGTTGCCCTCCTCTGGACTGATTCTAGAGCTGCTTAGATAGTTTCTAGAATTTCTGGTAGCTATTTTTTTAGTAAGTGATAGTGTCATTTTAAGGATCCCCTTTAGGGCTCAAAGTAAAATTTATGAAGGAAGTAATTAATATGTTTAGAAAGATGAAAGAAATAAATTCAGCGGTGTGTCCACCTTCTACCTAGCTAACTATGAAGAAACTCAAATTTAATGCACATTCTTAGGCCTAATGTTGATATGATGTAATAGTGGGATCAAGCTAATTGAGATTATCAGACTAGGCTACAATCTTCTTTTTTTCTTATTCTTCTTTTCTTTTTTTTTCAATATGGAAGCTTAAGAAAAAATTGCCCTTGTAGCCCAGCCTATTTAAATGTATTTATTCTGTTCACCACCAGTATTGACAAACGTTTTTAGACCGAAATGTCAAAACGATCAAAAAGGGGCACTTGGTGTCCTCCCAGAAACTGGTGAGTCTGAAAAATTCTGCTTCCACTGTACTCCTCTGCTTGTGACCTTCACCCCCTATGGTCCCAATTATATAATGTATAAATTGATAATATTTTTTGTGGAAGGGGATTGCATGCTCATTCATGCTATTATATAATTTTTCCTAAAGTTTTGAAAGCATACAGATCATTACCTTAAATTGTAATGCCCGCGACTAAGATGGTGCTCTTGGTGCTCTTGAGTGCAATGCGTGTTGGTGCTCTTGAGCAATGGCAATGACTTAAATTGGTTGCCTCCCACTCTTGTCTTCTATGGTTGCATCTGCCAGTCATGATCAACTCCAGATTTGAAGGCATTGGTGGTAGGGACTGCTAGTGTTTCATCAGTCAGTGAATTCCGTAGGACACAATTCTGATGGAGAAGAAGTGTTTGGCTGTCCATATCTGGGCTGTCTTCCAAACAGCTTCAATAAATGGCCACTAGTCTTCTGCTGGGTGTCTAGAAATAAGTTGTGTGTTACTTGATTCTATATTGTATACATGATGAAGGTTATTTTTACCAAAATGGATAGTTCTGCACTTTTTGATACTCAGCTCAAGGCACCAACTCTGTCCATTTAGAGAAAGAGTAATATCAGCTTGTAAGATAGTGTCTGCATTTACTTGGCCAATGATTATGGAATTGTTGGCATAAAGGCTTAGTTTATTTCTGACTGCATGTGGGGCATCATTAATATAGATATTAAACAACCTTGGCCTGAGAACAGTATCTTGTGGATTCTTCCAAACTTTTTTCAACTGTGAAAAAACACCTGGGTCTTGACTATTCTACTTTTAACTTCTTCACTCCACCCACCATCTTTACTAATAATTAATTAAAAAAACTTTCCGAAAAATAAGTTTTTCAAAAAAAAGTAAAGGCCATTTTAAACTTAAGCTCAGCAGATACAAATACCTGTTAAAATTCAAACTAAAAACGACCCGAAATTACTATTAAAGAATAAATGAAACCCAAAACGAACAGAAATTAATAACAATCATAGCAAAAAACACAACAAGTAATAATTTAAATGAATAAATAGATCTTAAAGCGAGTAATGCTTAGATTGAATATGAAAATTAAGCTTAAAACGAAAAAAAATTCCTATTGAAGTATAAATGAAACTTAAAACGAAGAGAAATTAAATAAACAATCAATGCAAACAAATGTACAATTGATTGAGCCCCCCTTGAAGTTTCTACGACGACCCCTTCCATATGAAGTGCCTCTGGGAAAAAAAA
This sequence comes from Artemia sinica, assembly GCA_027921565.1. Lineage (NCBI taxonomy): Eukaryota > Metazoa > Arthropoda > Branchiopoda > Anostraca > Artemiidae > Artemia > Artemia sinica. The sequence continues at coordinate 60,569,475 of CM051256.1, forward strand.
TAATAAATAATTACAAAACATTGGAGCCGTATGGCCTTTACTATAGGCAACGCTATAGCGTTGCCTCTGATGCTACCTAGGTAAGTGAAGCTGTCCACTTGATCAATCTTCTTGTTTACCCAACATCACCTTCTTCACCTGCATTTATTCCTAGTCTTAGCACCTTAGTCTTTTTAACATTAATTTTCAAACCTCTTCTTGCACCCTTTTCTTGCTAAAACTCTAAAAATTTATTCTTTTTGTTAACATTTTCATCTAGGATTCTTAAATCATCAGGATAATCTAAGTCTAGGAGAGTTTTACTTCCCCAATTTACACCATGTATTCTCATTGCCTTTGTTGTGGTTCTTAGTACAAAGTCCATAAAAATGATCCATGTAAATGGGGATAGATTGCAACTCTGCTTAACTCCTGATTTGATACAAAAGGCATCTACTAACCTCATTTCCTAGCTTAACTGCAACAACTTTATTCTTGTACATAGCACTAATCACTTTAACACATATATCTGATATACCACACTAGGATAGAACCTTTCCTAAAGCTTGCTAACAGCTGAATCAATGCTTGCTCATATTATATAAAACTCAGAACTAAAGGACTGCCTCCTAAGATTATTAATCTCAGAGTGAAAATTTGGTTTATGCATCCTCTCTTCTTTGTAAAACCACTAAAAATATCTGGTCGTTTTAATTCCAAATTATCATGTGACTTTATTTCTGCTCCTTTGAGCTTTAATGGGGCTCTTTAATTTTGTTTGAGAAACCTATTTCTGCTTGTATGCTGGATGACCTGGAATAACTGGACTTGAAGCTTGTAAAGCTACCCAAATATTTCTCCAGTTTTCTGTCAAATGTGAGTAATATTGCAATGATATATGTTTTAGGTTATAGATGGTGGTCAGGGAGAGCTAGATCTTGACTTCCAACTAGTATCTCCAAGTGGAAGATTGATTGTTTCAGAAACCAGAAAGAGTGATGGAACCCACAGGTATTCTTCCATAAATTATTGCTTTTAGTGCTTGTAGCTTTAAGGTAAAGATTAATATTATAATTTAAAATGAAGATGATTTATGTCATGTTTTTTTTTGGTATTTAAATGCTTCAGAAATTAATCTTCTGACACAAGAGATGATTCCACAATTTTTTTAGTGGCATCTTAATTTAGTTTTTATTTCCTCTAAACAATACATTTGAATGTGTCAAAATACAATGAATGTGCATTGCCAGTTTAATATACATATACTGATATTTAGTAATCAAAATGTTAATACTATTTGATTTATTAAAGTTATAAAAGTAAAAACATTTATATTTCTTTCAGTTAAGTGCAAATTATGTCCTGGCCTTGGGAAGGCATAGGGGTTTTAAGCACTACTCGTGCTAATTTCTGCTCGTTTCGAGTTTGACTCGGTTATTTATTGTAATTTCTGTTCGTTTTGGGTTTTGTTTATTTATTGATGCTGATTTGTGGTAGTTTCACGCTTGGTATATTATTCGATTTTATATTTGCTCAATTTTGGTTTAATAAAATTCTTTACTTTTTTTGAAAAACTTATTTTGTGGAAAAAGTTTTTTTAATTAATTTGTATTGTTTCATATTGACATAGTCTTTTCATGAAAAAAGAAAATAATACTTTAAATCTTTTCGTTTTTTATTAAGATTTTATAGTTTGGCCTGCTGTTTGTATGCTGGAGAAAATTTTTCAGCAGTTTTTAAGAATATACACCCTTATAAAATCTGGACCCAAATAGTTTCGTTTAATTTCGTTTTATACCTCCTCTAGCTGACCTGAAATAGAAAACTTGATACCATTCGCAAAAAAAATCTGTTTACTTTCTTTGATACCTTGGATACACTTATGCTATTCTGATTTGGTTAAGTTTTAAGTGTAGAAGTAGCCCCGAAAGTTTGAACATAATACCCTCAGTCGTTCTTGGGATACTGCTGAGATGCCTTATTGGGAATTAGCATTAACACAGTGCACTTTGATTTAATCTTAAGGCAACATTTAGTTTTAAACATAATGGGCAAATGGAGGATAATGGGCAAACACATCCAATCAAAATTTTGAGATAGCCATTTTGTTCGACGTAGCTGAAATATCCGAAAATTATGTCTTTGAGGATGAACCACCCCCCCCCCCCCCCCCCCCCGAGCCCGCAGGGCAAGGGTTGTAATTTATGCCTCTGGGGGCATATGATGTTTATTTTTATAGAAAGCGTTGTCATAGGAACTTCAAAAAGGGCTCATTCGATTGGAAATTGAAAGGGCTAGTGCCCTTTTTAATAATCGAAAGTGATTGGAGGGTTAGCCCTCTCACGCCCACCATTTCCCCAAACACATCCAATCAAAATTTTCAGGTAGCCATTTTGTTCAATGTAGTTGAAAGTTCTGGAAATTAGGTCTTTGAGGATGATAATCCTCTTATAGCTCTCAGGGCAAGGGTTGTAAGTTATGCCCTGGGGCATATGAGGTATTTATAGAGAACGTTGTCGTAGAAACTTTAAAAGGGGGCTCATTCGATTGGAAATTGAAAGGCTAGTGCCCTTTTTAATAGTCGAAAGTGATTGGAGGGCAACTAACCCCCCTCTCACGCCCACCATTTCCCCTAACACATCTAATCAGAATTTTGAGATAGGCATTTTGTTCAACGTAGTTGAAAGGTCCGGAAATTATGTCTTTGAGGATTACACTCCCCCCACAGCACTCATATTCGGGGCGCATATAAGGTTTTTATAGAAAGTGTCGTCGCAGAAACTTGAAAAAGATCTCATTCGATTGGAAATTGAAAGGGCTATACCGTTTTTTTTAGTAGTCGAAAGTAATCGGAGGGAAACTAACCCCCCTCTCTCGCCCACCATTTCCCCAAAGACATCCAATCAAAATTTTGAGTTAACCTTTTTGTTTAACGTGGTTGAAAGTTATGGAAATTAAATCTTTGAGGATGACAAATCCCCACACCCCTCAGGGCAAGGGTTGTAAGTTATGCCCTGGGGGAGTATAAGGTTTTTATAGAAAGTCTTGTCGTAGATGCTTCAAAAAGGGCTCATTCGATCGGAAATTGAAAGGGCTAGTGCCCTTTTTAACAGTCGAAAGTGATTAGAGGGCAACTAACCCCGCTCTTACGCCCACCATCTCCCTAAAACACCAATCAAAATTTTGAGATGCCATGTTGTTCAACGTTGTTGAAAGGTCCGGAAATTATGTGTTTGAGGATTACAAACCCCCACATCCCCAGGGCAAAGGTTGTAAGTTATGCCCTGGGAAAAAATATATTTTTTTTATAGAAAGTGTTGTCGTAGAAACCTCAAAAAAGGCTCATTCAATTGGGAATTGAGAGGGCTAGTGTCCTTATTAATAGTCAAAAGCGATTGGGGGCGAATCCCCCCCCCCCCACGGCCCAAACACTTCCGATCAACATTTTGATATAGCCATTTTGTTGAACATAGTTGAAGGGTCTGGAATTATGTCTTTGAGTAAGACAACCCCCCCCCCCCCCCCACAGCCCTCAGTGCTAAGGTTGAAAGTTATGCCCTGGGGGCATATGAGGTTTCTATAAAAAGCGTTGTCGTAAAAGCTTCAAAAAGGGCTCATTTGATTGGAAATTGAGAGGGCTATTGCCCTTTTTAATAGTCAAAAATAATGGGAGGGAAGAATCTCCCGCCCATCATTTGCCCAAACATTTCTGATCAACATTTTGATATGGCCATTTTGTTCAACGTAGTTGAAATGTTTGGAAATTATGCCTTAGAGGATGAACCCCCCCCCCCCCCCATAGCCCTCAGGACAAGGGTCGTAAGTTATTCCCTTGGGGCATGTAGGGTTTTTATAGCGCCTTTTTTATTAGCCGAATGCGAACAGAGGGCAAATGGCCCCCACACTCACCATTTCCCCAAACACCTCCAATCAAAATTTTGAGGTAGTCATTTTGTTCAACTTAGTTGAAAGGTCTGGAAATTATGTCTTTGAGGATGGCACTCCCCCCACAGCCCTCAGGACAAGCGTTATAAATTATGCTCCGGGGTATAAAGTTTTTTTTTATAGAAAGCGTTGTCATAGAAACTTCAAAAAGGGCTAATTCGATTGAAAACTGAAAGGGCTAGTGCCCTTTTTAGGCAGTCGAAAGTGATTGGAGGGTAATTAACCCCTCTCTCACGCCCACCATTTTCTCAAACACATCCAATGAAATTTTTGAGATAGCCATTTTGTTCAACGTAGTTGAAAGTCCTGGAAATTAGGTCTTTGAGGATGACAAACCCCACACACTCCTCGGGGCAAGGATTGTAAGTTCTGCCCTTGGTGCATATAAGGTTTTTATGTAAAGTTTTGTCGTAGATACTTCAAAAAGGGCTCACTCGATTGGTAATTGAAAGGACCAGTGCCCTTTTTAATAGTCGAAAGTGATTGGAGGGCAGCCAACCACCCTCTCACGCCCACCATTTCCCCAAATATCTAATCAAAATTTCGAGATAGCCATTTTGTTCAACGTAGTTGAAAGGTCCGGAAATTATGTCTTTGAGGATGACAAACCCTCCACAGCCCCCAGGGCAAAGGTTGTAAGTTATGCCCTGGGGACATATATGGTTTTTTTTATAGAAAGTGTTCTCGTAGGAACTTCAAAAAAGGCTTATTCAATTGGGAATCGAGAGGGTGAAAAGGCTCATTTGATTGGAAATTGAGAGGGCTATTGCCCCTTTTAATAATCAAAAGTAATGGTGGGGGGGAAAGAATCACACGCCCCGCGCCCATCGTTTCCTCAAACGTTTCCGATCAACATTTTGATATGGCCATTTTGTTCAACGTAGTTGAAAGGTCTGGAAATTATGTCTTTGAGGATGACACTCCCCCCCCCCCATGGCTCTTAGGACAAGGGTCGTAAGTTATGCCCTTGGGGCATGTAAGGTCTATATAGAAAGTTTTGTCGTAGAAGCTTCAAAAAGGGCTTATTCGATTGGAAATTGAAAGGACTAGTGCCTTTTTTATTAGTCGAAAGGGATCAGAGGGCAAATCCCCCCTCCCCCACATCCATCATTTCCTCAAACACTTCCAATCAAAATATTGAGATAGCCATTTTGTTTAACGTATTTGAAAGGTCTGGAAATTATGTCTTTTGGGATAAAAATCCCCCCAGCCCTCAGGGCAAGGGTTGTAAGTTATGTTCTGGGGGCATGTAAGATGTTTGTAGAAAGCGTGGTCAAATAAACTTCGGAGGGGGCTCATTGGATTGGTAGTCAGACGTTCCAGTGTTCTTTCTAAGAGTCAAAGTGATCGGAGGGCAGCTATAGATTACCCCAGAGATTAGGGGCAAGGGTTGTAAGTTATGCTCAGGGGGTATTTAATGTTTTTGTGGAAAGGATGGTTGTTTAGCTTTAGAAGAGTCTCATTTGTTTGAAAATTGGAAGTTCTAGTTCCTTTTTAAGCGTCAAATGTGATGGGCGGTATTTAGCCCCCCCCCCTTCTTCTGGAGTATTGTTTTCAAAAGACTCCAGAGAACATATAATAATGTCTCTAGGGAATACACAAACCCCCAGCGCCCTGGGGATAGGGTTGTTAGTTATTTTATGAGGGAATATAATGTTTTTACTGAATGGCAGGTCGTATAAACATCAGATGGGGCTTATTTGGTATGAAATTGGAAGTTATAATGCCATTTTTTAAGAGTCAAAGTGATTTGAGAGGAAACAGCCCCCACCCCCTCCACGCTCAACATTTGTCTTAACACCTCCAATCAAAATTTGGAGATAACAATTTTATTCATCGAAGTTGAAGATTCTGGAAATTATATCTGTGAGGAAACCCCCCCACCCTACAGCTCTCATGGAAAGGGTTGTAAGTTAATCCCTTGGGGCATATAAGGTTCTTATAAAAAGGGTGGTCGTATGTGCTTTGGAGGGGACTCATTGGATTGGTAATCTTAAATTCTAGTGCCCTTTTTAAGAGTCGAAGTGATCAGAGCGCAGCTACCCCCCCTACCCCCCCCCCCCACAAACACACACACGAACACGTTGTGTTTCCCTGAGATGTATCCAATAGATATTTTGAGACAGTCCTTTTATTCAAAATAGTCCAAATATCATATAAAAAGGCTTTTGAGGTTGACACAACTACCAGAGCCTGAGGACGAGGGTTGCAAATTTTGCCCCTGGGGCATTTAAGGTTCTTATGGAAGGGATGGTTGTATAAGCTTTAGAGATGGCTCATTTGGTTGAAATTAGAAGTTCTAGTTCCCTTTTAAGACTCAATAGTGATGGAGGTCAGGTAGTACCCCCACCCAACTACCCCTCTTTTCACCAAATGCACCTGATTGAAACTGTGCGATGGCAATTTTGTCTAAAGTAGTCCAAAGAACATATAATAATGCTTCCAGGGTTGGTACAACCCCCCAGAATCCTGGGGCAAAGGCTTTAAGTTATGCCCTAAGGGCATATAAGGTTTTTAATGAAATGGGTGGTCGTATTAAATTCAGATGGGTCTCATTTGACTTTAAATTGGAAGTTGTAGTGCTTTTTTAAGAGTCAACGTGATTTAAGAGAAACCTCCCCCCCCCCCACGTCCATCATTTCCCATAACAAATATCCAAACAAAGTTTTGAGACATCAATTTTTTCAATATTATTGAAAGGTTCAGTAATTATGCGTAGCAATAGTTGTAGTAGCAGTTGTAGCATCAGTAGCAGTATGCATACAGCACCTTTTTATTTCAACATCTCCTTCAACACACGATTAATTTTTTAACTTAATACCATCAACCGGTCCTCAAGCATCGCATATACATCCTTTTGACAACCTATATGGGCATAGTGTGTTTCGATTTATTTCGATACAGTTTTAATATCGCTCAAAATTTTCACATTCATACCCTTATGTTTATTAGTTGTAGTAGTATCGCCAGTAATATAGTAGTAGCAGTAGGAGCACAGTTAATAGTAGTAGTCTTAACTTTAGTAGCAGTAGTTGTAGGAGTCCAAAGCATTAGTATTATGATTCAAATGTCGTCTTTTGGTTAGTTCAACATCCCCCACAACAAGCGTTGCAAGTTTTAATATGACACACGAAACTGTTCCTAAGATATTGCTGATATGCCCTTTTGACAACGTGCATACGGATGGGAGGTTGTCATCCATACAACAGAAATATTCTCTGCAAATTTCACCTCCATACCTTCATAGGTTGTGGATTTTTAGTTAGCCAGAAGACACTGTGTGTATTCATTTAATGCGCTGCTTCTGCGGTTGCTGTAACTAACGACACTAGTGACATTAAGTTGAAACTTTTAGGGAACGTTTGGGAGGAGTTTCAATTAAACGAAAAACTATATGCATGCAGGTATTGAAAGGGTATATAACCACTATAGGACATATAAGGACATAGGCAGCGATGCTCTATCATAGCTAGTAATATCATTGATATTTTAAAGGAGCTAATTTGATTGAAATTAAAAGTTCTAGTGCCCTCTTAAGAGTAAAAAATGATTGGAGGGCAATCATCCCTACTCTTTAGCTCATAATTTTCCAGACACTTCTAATCAGAACTTTAAGAAGCCAATTTGTTCAGCATAGCTGAATGGTCTAGTAACTATATCTCTAGGGCTATTAGGTGGGTCAACCCCCCCCCCCCAGTTATGTAATTTGCCCATTATGCTCAGAAACTAAATTTTGCTTTAAAATTAAATCAAAACACACTGTTTGTATGCTGGTTACTCATAAGACATCTCAGCAATATACCAAGAACGACTGAGGGTATTAAGTTCAAGTTTTCGGGGATACTTCTTTTACTACTTCTGCTCCTAAAATTCTACTAAATAAAAAGAGTGTAATTGTATCCATGCTATTGAAAGAGCATAGGCCTAGATATAATTTTTTGGGGAATGGTATTAACTTTTATTTATCACGTCAATTAGAGGATGTATATGACTAAATTAAACACTACTATTTGTGTCATGATTTGAGTTTATGTTGTTACTAATTGCTGAAAAAGTTTTTCCAGCATATAGATAGCAGGCCATACTATAAATTCTTAAAGAAAAACTGGAAGGATTCAAAGTACTATTTTCTTTTTCCCTGAAGAAGACTATGTCAATATAAAACGAACAGAAATTAATTTTTAAAAAAAATTTTCCACAAAATAAGTTTTTCAAAAAAAAGTAAAGAATTCCATTAAACCAAAAATGAACAAAAATAGACTCAAATAATATACCAAGCATACAACGGCCAGAAATCAGTATCAATAAATAAATGAAACCCAAAACGAACAGAAATTAAAATAAATAATAGAGTCAAGCTCAAAACGAGCAGAAATTAATATGAGTAGGTGTCAAAACCCCAATGCTTTCTAAAAGCAAGAATATAATTTGTACTTTACTGAAAAAAATTCTTAATGTTTTCACTTTTATAACTTTAAGAAATCAAAAATTGATAAAGATTTTAAGGTTCAAATATCAGCATATGTATCTTAAACTGACAATGCACATTCATTTGAAGTGCCGGATGAAGCTCTTCCCAAGTATTCGAGGCTTGGCGTGTCCTCCTTTAGATAATTGGACCGAGCTGTGTGCATTTGCGTCTGCCTTGTCGGTTGGACAAAGGGGGGGGGGAACAATGCGAGAGAGTTCGTTTGAGGAAGGCTAATTCATGTACTTGTAGAAAACGGTAATCGACGCTACATCAAACCTTTCATTTAGAGGCTGGAGCGAGTCATGTGTAGAGGCGCAGCCCGCCCTGTTTTCTCTATTCTGGATCTTCTGGAGTGGGGCTAACAGCGTTTTCAGGGCACCAGTATATAGCGGGCATCCATATTCAGCTGTGGGTCTGATACCGGACTTGTAAATTGGGAGGCACTGCATCTGAAAGGATCATATTGGGGATGTTATTCCTACAAATCCCTCTGTTGACTCCTTCAAAAGAAGGTTCAACAGACATTAAAACCTCGAGGTTTCAAAACGAGGTAATTGAATAGCGGTATATCAGATATCTTTAAGTACTTGGCACCGTGAATATAGGAATAAACAAAAGAAATATATATATATATATATACATATATATATATATATATATATATATATATATATATATATATATATATATATATATATATATATATATATATATATATATATATATATATATATATATATATATATATATATATTATATATATATATATATATCTATATATATATATATATATATATATATATATATATAGTATATATATATATATATATATATATATATATTATATATATATATATTATATATATATATATATATATATATATATATATATATATATATATTATATATATATATATATATATATATATATATATATATATATATATATATGGGTTTCATTATTATTATTAATTAGACTCTTTCCAGGCAAACAATGGACGAGACTGGTGATTATGAAGCTTGTTTTGACAATTCTTTCAGCATATATAGTGCCAAAAGTGTGTTTTTTGAAAATACTTATTGAAAATGACCAAGACGAATCAAAAGAAATTTGGGGAGAGTTCGATTTACCTGACATGCTACCTGAGGAAATGCAAGATATCGTACTTAAAGGAATCCAGGTAACACTGTCAGTCTACTACTCTCATTAACATCATTATTATTTCTAGCTTCCTTTCATTATCTATGGGGAATCACCATTATATCTTAGTATTTTCTGCCTGATCTTCCCACCCATCTAATATACTTGACATATCTAAACTGCCCATTGCGTATTAGGAACAAGTAAATCTGTCAGACTATTTCGACATCTCGAACACATTGCTTTAATGAATTTCCATGATGATCTTAAGAAAAACAATACAGCATCATACTTCATACGTCTAGTATTACTTTTTTTTGAAATTCAGAGAACAACACTAGTTGTCGCATTATCTTGGCTTCCTTCCAAATTCTCTTAGTATGATCACTGACACCGTTGTTACTTTTTTATGACTTCTTCAGCTACAAAATATGCTATAAACTATCTATAATGGTGCTGATTATGTATTCTAATATGAGATAAGTTAATCTATGCTTTTTCTGTACTTTCTCATTTGATACAGTACACATAAGTGAATTTTGTTAAAACCTTGCTGAAAACTGAAAATGAATTAGTTTTAATCCTCCCGAAGCTAATTAGTTTATTAAATTTCTAGCCATTAGAAGCTGCTCAAAACTATTGAAAGTTTGAAACATACAACTCAAGCTGCTAAAAAAAAACTGTTATTTAGGTTGTTCCTTTCACTAAAAGCAGTAATGTCAACTTATTTAGATTTTCTTTATTACCTGACCTCCTTGTTTAATTGTTGTTACGGGGTACGGTTGTCGAAACGAATTTCCTATTTCTGCTATGTTAACCATTTTTAGTTTGCCTTAAGTACTTCAGCGATTTTTTTGGTCTTTGCTTTGGTCTGCAAAAGAGGTAAAGATGAAAATTTTGTTAGGAAAAAACTGAAGCCAACGCATATTTTTCTCTACAATTTGAGATAATCTCCAAAACACATTTTACGTTTGATTTCTAAACTGCTAGATTCTCATAAATAGTAAAAAAAAAAGTAATAAATGTTCATAGAATGTTTCAATTTTTTATTTTATAATGTATGGTTTACGAACACCGTCCCTTAGAATTCTTGGCATTCCTGCTTGCCAAATGGGGAAACAACAAACCAAGAGCCAAATAGGTGTCAAATTATAGAAAATCTTGACGCCTAAATAAATGCAAGTTTTCTACGGAACTCTGGCTAAAAGTGGTCTAGCCGCGCTAAGGTTCAAAGTAAGTGTAAGATAACAAGCTGTAAGATGCCAAAGCTGGCATGTTTATTTTGAAGTCTCTTTATTTTTTATATCCGTCTATATACGGATGTAAACTTTTTTATGAAGAACAGTGAATAAGAACTAGGGCCAAACAGATACGGATATTTGGGGGTCTGATACCGATATATCGGTATCGTACCAGCACGGTACCGATATAATTTGCTGATGAATTCCCCTCCATAAAAAAAAACCTTACCTGAAGTTTAAATCCTGCCTTCTCTGACAATATTCATACTCACATGTTCCTCCCTGGTTTATTAAACACCACAGAACGGCCTCAATAATTCACTGTGGATTCCAAATAATGAAAAAAAAATATTTATTTAGAAATGATTTACAAAAAGTATTACAACCAAATAAAGTTCTAGTCTGGACAGTGCTTAACAAGTCCAGTCCTACTGGGGCAAGTTGTAATGCAGAAAGCACAACTTTTCAACATTTTCCCCTTTCAAAGACCTTCCTTTGTCATCATACATGTTCCCAACTGTGCTGAAAACTCTTTCGCTCGGGACAGAAGAGTTACTTCCGAGCAAGTTGTGCCAGCCTCTTGAAACGACTGCTGTTATTTCGCCACCATTCTAATGAACAGTTTTTTTTTCTGTCAATGACAGCCTCACTCATGTACCTTTCTAGTTGCTGATCAATATTATCTGCTGACTCTTCTTCCTCATATGTTGAAGTTGCAAGCATGTTATTAAACAGGCAGTCAATCCAACTTGCTGTGCCCACTCTCCTTCGTTTTGGGTTTTCCTTCTCTCCTGTTGCACTGTCTAATTTGGTTTCTTCTAATGTCTGACTCTGTGCTTCTTCTTTTAATCACCTTTTAGGATTTCTGAGTGCCTCTTGATTTAGGAGTTAGTGCTTGTATCTGGGATCCAGGAGACAAGCAAGAACAACTGTGGTTGTACGTTCTTGAACTCACTATATATTTCGAACATCGCTGCACCAGGTGTGTATTGACAACAAATATGCTTTGACTTCATTTACTCACCTCTGCTGCACTCTCCACCATGGTTAGACTTAGCTGGTGGCTCCGCGCTCAAGGAGTGGACAAGCAAAAATTACCTGAGGAAATCTGGCGCCATCTTCTGGATAAGTTGTGCATCCAGTAAGTATGTGTAGCAGTAAGCATAAAGCATTCGAGCATTCAGTTGCACATGCCTTATTGTCTTTGATTGTTTCCTAGGAGCTTCAATTCGCAAAAGTGGAGGGGTGGGAGGCAAAATATATATCTTAAAACCTGGGTTCGGGTAGTTTTGATGTATTTTCTCGATTTTGTGAAACAAAAATGTCGAGAAGAGGTTTATGTCAATGAACATATTTAAAAAAATAACTCAAAATTTAGGGGGGGGTGGAAGGGAAAAAATCCATACGGGAAAATTCAGACTATATCCTTTTCAGTTAATTTCATATCATTTTATACAACTAGAACCAATGTGCTTGTTGTTCTGGTCATTTTACCGTTTTTACTTTTGTTTCTTCTTTATAAAGGAGGAAAGTTACACCTGACCCTTGTAACTCCTATATTACCTTAAAAAGTCTTAATGTGCGATTTGAAAAATTTTAATATATTTTTGAGGCTTTCAGAATCGGGTTTCAATTCCATATGTTGAACTAAATAATGAAGTTTCTTATGAGGTTATTATAGTTCAAATTTAGCACTGAACTTTTTGGGAATCTTCGTTCTTCATATATCCCCATTTTGTCAAAGCCAACGCTCTGTCGTTGCATACACTAAAGAGCAATAAGGCTTCAATGTATTGTTTCGTTTTTTCTCCAGAACCAGTTCATATGGAAGGTTAGGTCAAAGAACCTTTGGAGGTTAGAAGATGAAAGTATTGGTGCACTTTTTAAGAGTCAAATGTGATTGGAAGGCAGCCAACCCCCTTCCTCGCGCCTTTTGCTGCCCTGCCCTCCCCACAACCTAAGAAAATTTGGCCTTCTACGACCCTACTAAAATTTGCCTGATTTTTGAAAAAGGGGGGAAACACTCCAATAGGTTGAAGTCTAGGTGAAAATCCCACTCTCAAATTCAGCATGTCAGAGAGGCCTATTTTGGAGGTTTGAGCTCTTACCTTCAAAAATTTGGAATTTGCTCCTTTTTTTGTTTTTCCTGAAGGATTGATCACGTATGCGTGTTTATTTATCATTGTTTTTTCGTTTGTTTTTTTCAGAGGTGATCGCCCGAAAAAATGGTACTGATAAATTGGGAGAGGGCTCACTGGCACGGAAATTACTAGCTCTAGTGCCCTTTTTAATTATAATTGTGTGTTAGCTATTCTGAAAAAGGGGAGGTAGGTCATGTAATAAGTGGGGGGCAGATTCTTCAAAGAGTGCATTTTAGTGCCCAAATTGTCTAACTATTCATGGCCATGAGCAAAGGGACTGGGGGGGGGGAGTAGGAATTAAATTCTAATCCTTTTTCATTTGAACTGAGCCTGAACAAGGGTAATGTGGGGTGACAGCTCCCTTTTAATTGCAGAAAATGTTTTCTTTTGTAACATCCAATATTTCATTCATACTGCAGCGCAGAAGATGGAGAGGTGAAGGGGGAGGGACAGTTCATGAAAAAGTCAGGAAACATACCAGGAGGGAAAGGCAGGTGACACCAGGAACTTCGTTTTTATAGACACTTGAACGGAAAAAACGCGTCATTTTTTTGTCGTTTGTTTTTATATTACACAGCTGGTGAAAATGAGCTGCAAATAAGGGACGAATCGCGCCAATAGTGAGTAAAAGTTTAAGAAAAGTTTGATAAAAATATACATACTTAAGGAATTTGATATTCAAATATTTAAAATTCATGAAATTTTAAGTCACTTATCAAAATTTACGAACTTAAGGAAACGTGCCCAACTTTTGAAAAGGGGGGAAAGTAATTCAAAGAGAGCGAGGAATTTAGATGAAAATTAAATGATATAACCGAGCACACAAGAGAAATCTATCTAATCTCTCTTCATTCCTAGTAATATTTTTTTTTTACTAAGGCCGTGATGGCGGTCCTGCGGGGTGATAGCTACCCTCCTATTACGTGAATATCTTAAGCATAACATAAAAGATTACATTTACATGCTTACGTGCATAAAAAGGGAGAGGCGGCAATCGTGACAAAGGTCAGGATGTTTCCTGAGAGGTGGGGGGGGGGGCTAACAAGGGCTTTGTTTAACTAAAATGTAAATTAAAATATTTCTCGTTTTCCTATTTTAAACATTTTGTAATATCTTCTCCTACCGTGATGGTGTCTATGAGGAAATTGTCATAAAAATGATTGTTTGAAAAATTTCTTGGAAAAACCGTGAAAACGATGATTATAAAGTTCAATATTTTAGATTTAAGACCCGATCCTCTACTGAGAAGTATTTGAAGGGGTGCAATTTTAGGGATGGTTATTGTTTTGACATACCATTGTGCAAATGTTAAACTTTAAATGTAAAAAATAGGGGTTGGAAGAGGAAGTGGTAATCCCCCTCGCATTCACGAGGGTATCGGTTCAAACACTTCTTAGGAGCATACAGTAAGTAAAGAGTGACCCTTGTTAATGGTAACCGAAACTCTATAAAACAAAATTTTGATTACAATAAATGCAAAAATAGCATATATTATTTTTACTGATTCTAAATGTGCTACATTTAGTAATTTTGCTTTCCGAAATTCTCCAAAAGCTTTAGCAATTGAAAATTTGCATTGCCCAAAAGGGGTTTAAATTTCCCCAACAAGGGATTTGATCTTAATAAAATTCGTACAATGAAATCCAACGTGTATAAGAACCCTAATGCCACTATCTGCAAATGTGACATAACTTATTTTCCCAGAGTAGGATGATGTCTCGTATGCGTCTTCGTTGAAAAATGAACTGATATTATAGACCGTTTATCCGAAAAAAAATTAATGGCTATAAAGTATCGAAAGCATACGTCATCTATTAGGGTACTGACCAACGGATTCTGTCAAACAAAGGGGGTGCTCAAGTCTCCAGAAGTGTTCTTGTCCCATATCTACAAACTTTTTTAAAAGGTGCTTCAGATGAGAAACCTCCAACCTCCCTTTATTAGGATGATTATTAATGATAAGTATAGCATTAGCTAAATTAGGACGAATATATATATATATTATATATATATATATATATATATATCTATATATATATATATATATATATATATATATATATATATATATATATATATATATATATATATATATATATATATATATATGCGTGTGTGTGTTAGTGCGTGAATATAGGATAAAGCGTGGAGTATGCGTGCTGAGGGGGAAATCTCCCCTTTCATTGTACAGTTTATTCTGGAAGATTATGCTTTAATTTGAAAAGCAAATACACTTTATGAGCTCTTTTTCTCGAATCAGTGTTCTAGAAAAGATAAACTTTGATGCAAAGAATGGGGCTTGAGGGGATGATAGCCCTCATTTTAGGAACCCTGTATGTGGTGTGAAAATGAACAGAGATAAAATGTGAAATAAATGTCCTTTTTTTAATGGAAAGAGTGGGGCTGCCTCCTCGTCAACCTCCCACTAAAATTTGATTTTTGTTGATCCCCAACTGTTTATCAGTGATTGCTTGAACATAAGAGAAATTGGAATGAATAAAAACTATTTTTGACAGTGCTTCAAGAATAATAATAATAATAATTTATTTTAAACACATTTTTAAACAAAACAAGCGGGGTAATTGCACTAAAAAGGAATAAAAATAAAATACAATGACAATTAGACAACTTAGAATTTATCTCAGACAAAAACACACGGATAATATTATGGTTTGGGCCTAGGCGTAAAGACACAAAGGCGTGTCTTATTAAATTAGCATTAAGCAACTTAAACTATTGGATAATGTTGGTTGCACCATACTTCTCAATAATACGTGTATTATGAAATGAAATGGGAAACTCATTGATATGTACTTGGTTTTGACAATAAAATTTTTTTGTTCAGGTATTTTAGAAGATAATCGGTAAATAAAACACGTGCAATCATCCATTAAAACCATTTGTTGCACTCATAAATGATTTCCCTAAAAAAAAAAAAAAGCTCGTTGGGGTGCTCAAAACATAAGGGTGCTCATGATTTTGTTTTTGGAGGAACCCGTCAAAAAGAAAATTCTCCAGCTTTGGCAAAAGAGTACACTCCTGTTTTTTGTGTTTTTTTTTATGCCTGACGTCCGACAGGCTCTTCAGAAAGTAAGGTATACAATGAATGTCACAGGGCTTTTTTTAGTGCTCCTTATCAGAAAAAAAAGTAAAATTTTGTTATAGCTCCAATCATCAAGGGCTAAGAGTGTTTTTTTTAGGATTATTTGACGAAAGTCCGAGATAATCTGGTACGTGCAGAGCGGTTTCAAAATGATTTAAGAGCGATAGAAGCCAGAGATAGGAATGTTGCCGAGGCAAGTTTTGCACGAGTCAACTGGTGGTCCTCAGTATTTATTTTGGCCGTAATCTGTTCATCCACTTTACAGGTAATTCTTAAGTATTATTATAAAAAACAAGAAAAAAGTAG
Source organism: Artemia sinica (assembly GCA_027921565.1). Classification (NCBI taxonomy): domain Eukaryota; kingdom Metazoa; phylum Arthropoda; class Branchiopoda; order Anostraca; family Artemiidae; genus Artemia; species Artemia sinica. The sequence goes on from CM051256.1 coordinate 60,585,802, forward strand.
GTGTGAACGAATTGTGTCCTTGTTAAATGTGTCAAGTTTAACTTAAAGATTTGTTTGGCCCATTTCTTTTGTAGAGGACCGGTATCTTACACAAGGGCTAACGAACCAGCATGATAATGTACCACGAAGCCTTTTTTTGTTTTTTAGGTTTGGATCCCATGCCCTCACCCTCCCCCCCCCCCAAAAAAAAAAGTCAAAAAATTTTATGCCCAATAGTTTCTATAGAATCTACCTAGCTATTACCTTTTCTTTAATTGTACTCCCTCCCCATTCAAAAAAAGAACAAAAATGAACAAGTGTGTTTCTGAAATGGACAGCAAAACGAAACAAAACTCAGAAAAATAAAAGTTAAGATAGGGTCAAGGTCCTTAAGATCATTGATATTCAAAGAAGATAAAATACCACGGATATTTTGCATATGTGATCAATAACGTTACACTTAGTGAAAAGCTGTAGAATGGCCACGGACTAAAAACATCACGGACTTACTTGGAAAAAATAATTCAAGAAGGTAAAAAACATCGAAGAACTAACCGACAGTTCTAAATAACAGGAAAAGAAAGAAAAGAAAATCCAGATAAGTGATTCAAATATACAGTTGATTTACACCATTTGCACCAAAAGATTGGTTATACACCAGAAAGGCTTCAATGTATTTTTTTTTCTAGAGCCGCTTCATATGGAAGGGGGGGTCGTAGAGCCTTCAGAGGAACCCCATTCGATTGGATATTAGAAATTTTAGTGCCCTTTTTAAGAGTAGAAAGTGATTGAGAGTAACCATCCCCCAGACCCTTTTTTAGCCCCCCCCCCCGAAAAAAATAAACATCTTATAAAAAAAATTACATAGCAATTAGTTCAAAATAATCTAAAAGTCAAATAACTGTGCCCCGGGGGTGACATAACCCTCACAGCTTACAGCCTTTGGAGCAAGGGATGAAATTTTTGTAAGTTGCCCATTGTCTGCATCTGGGGTTTGTTTTAGGGAAAGGGGGACAAGTTTAATCCTGAGTTCGGCCCAGTATGGTCGGAATGGAATCGGCCAAAAGTGGGCACAGTGTTTAATATTAAAAATAATACTAGATGCGTGTATAATAAAAAAACATTTACGGACACTTCGTTGTAAGGGTATAGATTTTCCTCGCGGTCAACGCGATGGGCGAAATGTCATAATTTCTTCGAAAGTAGATATCATCTGTATCAATAATTCGGTTGATTTGGTCAATGAATCTATGCGGGGTTACCCACTTCGCTTTTATGTTACGCCCCTAAATAATAATTTTGATCTTCATTTTGAAAAGTTATTATTAAATATTATTCAACGAAGTCTTTCTGAAGGCCAAGTTATACCTATTTCTACTGAGGTTGTGCGTAGTGGAATTCTTCTTTTGAAATCAAAGCATTGATTCAAAGCGTTGATTTAGATAGAATGAGGAAAGATGATTTATGTGTTTAGTTTAAAGCGGGGAAGGACTCGTTTTCTTGGGGTTTCTCGTATCTTCCTATAATCGTCTTTTGTAATCTTAGCAAAGGGCGTGAATATCTTTTGCTGCCTTTTGTAAATTCTGATGTTAATTTTGGGACGAACCAGTTAGGGTTTCAGAAAGGTTTTGATTGTTGGCTCGCCTATAGAGTTCTGTCTTCTCTTCCAATCCAAGTTTCGAAAAGAGGGGATGGCCTGTATATATCTGCCCTTGATTTATCAAAAGCTTTTGGCTCTGCTCTACACGCTCAAGTCCTTTATTCTTTGACTTCAAATTGTGTAAATTTTTTTTATTATTTTTCCCCAAAGTAGTGGTATGGGAATTCTTTTCTATGTCTGAAAACTAGGGATGGTCTTTATTTAAATTTTGTAATTGGTGTAAGGCAAGGCGCGAGACAGGGAGGGAGCTTCTATTTTAAAGTGTGCGCCTCTAAGGTATTGAAGAGTATTCCGACTACTTGCTTTTCAGAAAGTTCTAATATCCCATACCTAGCTTACGCGGATGATATTCTCTTAAATAGTCCTACACGGAAGAGGCTTTTCGATTCTGTTAATTGGACTTTCTCTGAATTTTCTTCAACGTGAGTTTCTCTCTTTTAGTATTAAGGCTTCTTCTAGATCACCACTTAGTTGTCAAATTTCATCTATACCTTTTGTTGAATCTATTAGATGGTTGGGAATCTCGATCACAAATAATTTACGGTCATTCCGTTGGTATACTGTTTCCAACACTACGATTTAAGTTCCAGATTGGGTACTTAAAAATCGTTGCTAACAAGAGTGAGCATAACCGTAAAGCACTAGTGGAACTAAACTCGACCTACTCTGTTTTATTTTTAACTGATTTGTTTCAAATTTTCCTCAAAAAAGATATCTGATCTCTCAGAAAAAAATTTACATGAGTTTTAATGCTCCTGATATAGAGGCAAATCTGGCCCTGTTATATGAGGAGCTGTTCGAGTCTGCTAGTTCAAAGTTTCAGCCATTATTCCATGGTCTTATTACATATTTTTGTTCTAGTTGATTGTTTTTGTTTTGTTTCAGCCTTTTTCTTTTTTAACTCATTACTCCTCTTTTTCTTTTTGTTTATACCGGGTAGGAAATAAATCATTATTATTATTAGAATTATTAGGAGTATACTTCAAAAACTGCAAATCCACGCCCTAACGATTGGATCTTGTTTTGTTTACTTGTTCGTAACTTTTCGATTTAAGAACGTTGAACTCAATCTAAAGACCACAGTCTAAAATTTATTTATCGTATTGAATTAAATGGGGGGGGGATTACAATTGGGTAACCTCCTTTTGGAGCGGAAAATTTTAAATGCATAATTTTTTAGAATATTTCCTTCGGTGTTTATGAAATCCCAACCATTGTAAACATGTGCGCAGAGGGAGGACTGTTAGATCTTCCCTTTTCCCTGATATCTTGAAATTTTTACATTTTTCTTAAGGATTTATTTAGGGTTGAATACGACCTGCCAATTTTTCAGTTTTTTCTGAATTTTATTGGGGGTCTTCCCCCCAATGAAAAAAATGGTGTGGCCCTGCAAATAAATTCTTATGTTCGTTGCTGCACCAAATGTATTTTTATCCCTCAGCTTTCTTATGAATCCACTTACATATCTTATGATTTGTTTAATCATTGATCATAAACAGTCGATGTCCTGGACAGCATAAAAAAAGCGTTTTCTTTACAGGAAATTCGGTAGGTTATGCTTGTGGTAAACAGGTGCCTCTAGCATGTAAAGAAATTCGTCATTCTGATGCCGAAGCCAATTGAAAGGCGACATGTTACCCATATATCATTTGTGACCGAGGAATTTTACTGAAGCTTATTCCCATCCTTTTAGAAATGCCCTTTATTAGCTTATATGGTACAGATTGGTCTGAAGAGCACTACATAGCTTATATTATCTTATATACCTTTCATTGAATAGAATGGGATGGAGGAGGGGCGTGCGTAGCTGTGTTGGCCTCAGGCGGTTTGGTTCTGCGGTGGGTTGTTAGTAGTAGTAGTATTGTTGTCCAAGATAATTACTTAAATTTCAAATCGGGCTAATGGTGAGTCTAAAAAAATAAAAACAGCTATTCACCAGTCACAAACCAGAGTATGTGCTACGGTCAATAGAAAAAAAATCAGCAGTAAAAAAAAAACACTAAAAAATGAGAAGAATTGGGGGGGATGTGTCTGGTGGGAAAGTCCTTTTAAAAAATGGGACTTTCTGTTGCGTTATCGTCTATTCAGTTATCTCATAAGATATAGATTAGGTTATTCAACCTCATGTTGTTTATAATCTTACTTAACACTAGACTTGAATCATATGGCAAAAATAAAATAAAAAACTAACTAGCTCTCATAAAAGTTGCACTTTTTCCAGTGTGAATGCCTGTTGCATGTACTAAGTGTGTCTTTCTTTTTGCAGGTGTTTCTTGTTCGCAGTTTTTTCGATGAACAGTCTCGGATTCATAGCTTATGGAAAAGAGGGCACTTATAGTACAATCTTATGGGTAGTGTTTTTTTTTTTTTTTTTTTTTTTTATGAATGGCTCATTGATAGACTACTCTATGGGCATTAAGGTCAGTCATAATTTGTGTTGGCCTTAGATGAAGTTTTGTGTTGAGTGTTTTGATAATTCGAAATGTTAGTCCAAAGGAACCTTATTAAGCATATTTTGTTTCTAAACGTTTAAATGAAGGGTAACAACACTGTTATTTAATCCCACATATGGAGTTTTTTTTTTCAGTAGAAGGGTCTTAAATGTCATAGTGCATATTTTAGAGCATAATTCTCCAGCCTTCCTGGAGCGGAATCTTCATACCAATCCTAGTGGAGGGGTGAGGGTCCCAACCTTTTTAAATGTTTGCATAATAATATTTGCTTCATTTTCCACCCCTAATTTTTTCCATAGTTTTACGGCAATTTTAACATATAGTGAAAAAATAATCATTCAAATTAAAGGATGCTTAGTGGGCAAGTTCAACCTCCCTCCATCTGACGAACCCTTGAGAAATATGAAAAATGTGGGCCTTAAATAATGGCTATAATTCTTTTTGAACAGAGGGAGGGGGCTCAAGACCATTAGTATTGTTATATGGTTTTCAATACTTACAAGCTGATATTAGATCTCAAATTTTCAATTGATAGATTTTGACCTTATTTAACCTAAAATAGTCAATTTCTGGCAAAACAAAATCCTTAGATGTTTTTCGTAAAACGGTCCTATATCGTGATTTCATCTCTGTTTTTGCTTGAACAATGCATTGGGACCTAAATTTCCATTCGAATGAGTAGTTTCTTTAGTTTACTGCGAGAGTTGGGCAATCACCACTGGCCAAAAGAATGGAAAAATAACGCAAACCTTCAACTTCTCAAAACGAGTATTTTTTTTTCCTCAAAGAAAATTACGAAATCTAATTTTTTTTTTTTCTATCAACATCTCTCCCCTTTTTGGGTATTTTCTTTATTTTTAATGAAATACGTTTGTTGTGCTATTAACGTTTAGTTTAACTAAACCTAATAGGTATTATATCTTTGGAATAACTTCAAAAATTAGATGTTTTCCGGGTAGATCCTATATAATGGTTTAGATTTCTGTTTATGGTTTTCTCTTAGATGTCAGCTAATGTTTAACTACTGGGCAATCTCAACACCAAGACTGTACTACTCTCTTCTTATTATTTCTTTTTGCAAGAGATTCTTTCTCTTTTGTAGTTTAATACGTTTTTTCTCTTGTTTGGCTCCTGAACCCCCTTTTCCTAGATATGTAATGGTTCTGGCTGCCGAAGACTCTGTTGCAAAACATAATAGAAGAAAACATGGTAGATAACAGGATTTTGTCTGTTTCCGGTGTTTACTTATTGTTTGTTTTTTTTTTTCTTTTGACTTTATTGGGCATTTTTGACATGTATAATGGAAGCCGCTGTCGACTTAAAAAGTTTAAACGTTTTGTTTTTGTTCGTTTTTTCTGTATCTTTTGTATCTGTTCTATTAAAAATTGTTGTTTTTTTTTGTTTTTTTCATTCGAAACTTCACATCTCTGATGTTTGGTTCTGTAAACTTAATGAAATTATATCCTGGAATATACGTCACTTTTTGAAGTTAAAGAATTGTAGGACAGTTCCTAGTCAATGGTGCCTTTTACTTATCTTTTATGTAATCCCCTTATAACTTAAATAAATATATGCATTCTGGTTTCTTTGATTGTTTTGGATAAAATTTTGAGTTGGACTTATAGCGCTGCAGCCTTGCAATTCTTCTAATGTACAATAATTCATCAAAGAGAGAAAATTTTCTGCATTTTGCTTGTTCCCTAAAACTAAAAAATATAAAATTGCTTGCAAAAAGAGGTCCTATTTTAAAGGATTCATGGGTTTCAAGATTCCGTGTTGTGATGTTTTTATTATATTTAAGTTAGTTTAGCTCCGAATAAATGGGATTTAAAATTGTTTATTCAAAATATTGAAGTTTAGTTAAAAAAAAAAAAAAAAAAAAAAAAAAAACTCGTATAGCTTTTACAAACCTAAGGGGAAGATCTTTAATCCACGTTCAATTTTTGTCCAAATTTTGGTGAAGCCTGTGAATCCACTCACAAGGACAGAAGCACTACGACGTGAAAAAAGTGAATGAATCTAGCCTGTAAAGTGGTCTGGTATGAATTAATTATGAGTAATTTAAGACTGAAATAAAATAATATTTAATTTGTTGCTGTAATAGTTTACTGAATTGCTCTTGCCAAGTAAAATATTTCTCTTGTTAATGCTTCTGAAAAATTATATTAATAATAGTGAGAACCACTAATTAATGCTATGGAAAGTAAAGTCAGCTTTCCATTACTGGAAGACAGAAAGTTGCTCCCAGCGAGGTCGATGAAATTTACTGCTGCAAGTTTACTTGCCTTCGTGCTAAACTGCTAAAATCCACTACACTCAAAATGTTTCGCCCGGATTTGCTTTCAAGACTAGAAGCTCGTGAGTGATCAGACGCTATGTCTTCTGATTCGCTACTTGAACAAACAATAGGGGCCTTTAAAAGTATCCCACGAGATGGTAGACTAGTTGGCCTCTGAATGGGAAACGTGGCAAAAGCAGTTTTGCTTCTATGTTTCCGTCTGGCAGCTTTTACGTCTATTACAAGATCGTTTCCTAACTTATTCCCTGTTTCTTTTACCAGACGTCTGTTTCTAAAAGATGGGGAGCTACCTGGTGAAATGAAAGCTCCTTTTTTAAGCACAACAGGCTCATCGCTATCTTGTACGTAAATAGTGCATAAATTACCACTTCCAGTATCTTTGCGAATCCGATCACTTACATTAAATTCCACATCTAAACGATTTCTTCTGTCTACTTTTGTTATGTTAAAATTCGTAAAATCATCATTAAATGATTCAGGTTCTGAAGGTGTTCCTGAATTATCGGTTTCAGACTCTAATGGTGCATATTCCTGTCTTGGAGTTTTTTTGGTTCTCGATAACGAACGTGGCTTCAGCCAGCCTTTTGGTCGCAACGGTCGTTCCTTAGGTGGTGGTGGAATGTGATTCGTTAAACGGTAGTATTTATGGAAAGTTTGCGCTAGATTTCGTCCCAGCAAAGAATCTGAAATACAGATGAAGTATAATTAGACTAAGTATGCTTTTGTTTTCCTTTTCTCTGAAAATAGTGATAAATAGAAAAGAATTATGTCCCCAACTATCCAAATCCTTACCGAGGGGCTACCGATTCATATACAGAATATTTTCTGTTCGCTTTAAATTTTAGTGTCCTTACTTTCAGTTATAAAAACTTGTTTTTTGGATTTAATATCGACGTGAGTTGAAATCCTGCACAGACAATCTCAAGCCTATTACCTCCGACTCATTGTAGATTCATGCCTACAAATATTATGCTACTATGGGGAGCCAACACGTTATAGATAACTCAGCTAGGAAGAGGCTTTTCAACCCAAAAAGCCCACCTAAACAGACCTAACCCAGAAGAGTTATCCATTAATCAGAAGCCACTGCAAATGCTGTGATGTTTACTAGGCTATAATTTCCTCTAGGGGCCCCACTTCTCAAGGTAACCCTGCTGCGCTGTTAGCAGTCACAATTTTGGTTAGGAAAACTGGTGAAAGGTCCACCCTCATGCCACTATGAGGTCACGTGAGCAGGTTTCCCTGTCGGGGATAGGAACGGAGAAATGAACTTCTTCGTTGATACAAATATGAGGGAGCGGAGACAGCAAACCATCTCACTGCACCGAAACAGCTCCACCGTTTTATTTCCAGCCTATCTTCGTCAGGGCACTCCGAATGACATTATCTAAAGCGTCATTATATATATATATATAATATATATATATATATATATATATATATATATATATATATATATATTATATATATATAATATATATATATATATATATATATATATATATATATATATATATATATATATAATATATATATATATATATATACTATATATATATATATATATATATATATATATATATTATATATATATATATATATATATATATAATATATATATATATCATATATATATATATATATATATATATATATATTATATATATATATATATTATATATATATATATATATATATATATATATATATATATATATATATATATATATATATATATATATATATATATAAAGTAGACTAGATGAAACAACAGAAACCTAAATGAATTGTGGGAAAGTATGGTATACAGAAAATAATAACGAGAATCTTCTAGACAAACATTTTAATACATTATTAGCATAAAAATCCTATAAATTCTTACTGAAAGGACGATGCTAGGAGGCGCGACGTCATCACCGAGGACAAAGAGCCTTGCCCATATTGTGACGCAAGTAGCTCTTTATTTAACATTGGCTATTTAGTTCAAAAATCTTAGCAAAAATCTCTCTCTCTCTCTCACTGTATATATACATATATATATATATATATATATATATATATATATATATATATTATATATATATATATATATATATATATATATATATATATATATATATATATGTATGTATATATATATATATAGCAGACTATATCATATGTATATATATATATATATATATATATATATATATATATATATATATATATATAATATATATATATATATATATATATATATATATATATATATATATATTATATATAATATATATATATATATATATATATATATATATATATATATATATATATATACTATCTTTATATGTGAGTAATAATTGTGTATGTATGTATGTATATTCTCGAAAACCGGTCCAAATTTTTTCAGGAAAATTGTTATCTTGGGATATTCTGGCATAAAACACGATCTAGATAGGTCAGAAGTCTGAGAAAAATCGTTAAGAGCTTTAATTTTTGTTTTTTGCAAATGAGGCGATGTATGTTCTTACATCATATAAGCATTTCTTATGACATCATTAATGGCATCATATAAGTATTTTCTTATATGATTATGCATAGAAATCAAAATGGTCATGGATAGAAATAAAAAACCCTTGAAGATCAAAAACCTGGACTAGATAAATCGTTGGAAGAAAAAAAAAAATTTTGCCCCACCATCTGAACAATTAAAAGAAACAAAGGTTCGGCAACATGTCTTTCATAATGACAGAAGACAAGCCGAGGCAAAAGTTAAAGGTCCAATAATAAAATATAATTTTACAAAGGCACCACTTCTAATTTAAGGTCCATTTGGACGACATGACATCCAGAAAAGGCTCAAATTGTCCGCCTTTAGGAGGCAAGTGACAGTAAAGTTGTGACCTATTTAGAACGTTTTTGTGTCCAGAATGTCAATTTGCCAATTTTAATAAGAAAAAGAACTATGTAGCTGATTTCAAGGCTGGGCCCCGAAATGCTACGCGAGATGCTTTTATTATGAGATATGAGATATTGGTTCTCATAGTCACTTATCTTGTAAGCGCAGACAATGTGAGCCTCTTCTTGATGTCTTGGCGCCACCATAGGTTTGATACAACCATGAGCAAAATACAAATTTTTTCTAAAAGTTGTGACCTTTTTACATCGTTTTTAGTGGCCAAAATGGAGAAAGCGTTAAGATATCAAACAGTTCGTGGTAACGAACTGTAAGTAAGAAGCGACCCCGGCTCAATAGTAGCCGAAATTCTAAAAAATGGAAATTTTGATACCAAGAGATATATCAAAAGAATCGGCTTTTTATGCTAATTTCAAATATATAGATTTCATTAAGTTTAGTCTTACCCATCTAAGGTTACAAGCCTGAGTAAACTTTCCTGATTTTCAAAAAAAGGGAGAAGCAGCCCCTAAAAGTCAAGTGATCTCAATGAAAATCACACCATCAGATTCAGTGTATCAGAGAACTCTACTGGATAAGTTTCAAGCTCATATCGGCAAAAATGTGGAATTTTGTGTTTTTTTTTTTGCCAGAAGAAAGATCACGGATGCGTGTTTATTTGTTGTTGTTTTTTAGGGTTGATCGTACCAACCCAGGGGCCCTAGAATATCGGGAGAGGGCTCATTCGAACGGAAATAAAAGTTTTAGTGCCCTTTTTAAGTGACCAAAAGATTGGAGGGCAACTAGGCCCCCTCCCCGCCTTTTTCCGAAAATCGTCCAATCAAAATTTTGAAATAGCCATTTTGTTCATCATAGTTGAAAAACCCAATGACTATGCATTTGGGTATAAAATAACCCCCCCCCCCCACAGCCCCAGGCGAAAGGTCTTTAAGTTATAAAATTTGTCCGTTTGTTTGTGCATAGTATTTGTTATTGGGATGTAGACATACATTTTCGAATGGGGGGGGACAAATTTTCTGCTGGGGTTTTTTCCACGGGAAAATTTTCCATGGACAGGGACGTTTCCAGGGAGTGAACTTGTCAGGGGAAATTATACACTGGGGAAATTTGCCAGAATTCTTATACAAAATTCTTTTTATATGTCTTGCTTTCTCTTTTCCATCTCTATTTTACGCGGAGAGTTTTTAAGAGTAATTGTCCGGGGTAAATTTTCACCGGGATTGGATTGTCCAGAGGATATTTTTGTGGAGGGAGGGTGTTCTCCGTGGAGGTGGGGCCAGAGTTCCTGGCATTATTTGAAAAGCGATTAGAAATTAAATTTAAAAACGAAGTTTTTCAACTGAAAGTAAGGAGCAACATTAAAACTTAAAACGAACAGAAATTATTCAGTATATAAAGAGGGTTGCCCCCTCCTCAACGCCTCGCTCTTTACGCTAAAGTTTGAATTTTGTTCCAATTCTTTAATAATGACTCCTGAAACACAAGGGCCGTTTAATTAGAACAACAAGACGCTTTTCAAAAGTACTAAAAACTTTGGCGTAAAGTGCGAGGTGCTGAGGAGGGGACAACCCCTTTATATACGTAATAATTTCTGTTCCTTTTAAGTTGTAATGTTGCTCCTTATTTTCAGTTGAAAAAACTAGTTTTTATTATATTTAATCAACTAAGGAGGCGTAAAGTGGATACCATGAATAAAATTACTTAAGATCTGGAAGGTGCAGCTGGACGGATAAATAGTAAAATATTATACTGGCATGTTAATAAATTGAAAGGGAATAGTCAATCTGGACTTGTCCAATTTAAAGATAGGAAAGGGGCTACAGTTAGTGATAAAAAAAAGAGTTATAAGATTTATGGGCAAAACATTTTGAGAATGTTTCTAAACCGTGATAGATTTACAGTAAAAGATATAGAAAAGAATGAAAAAGTTTGTGACACTTAATGTGAAAGAAGATTTATTTTGTGAGGAAGAAGTAGTAACAGTACTAAAGGGATTAAAAAATATAAGGCCTCAGGTGTTGATAGCGTGGTTAATGAGTTTTTTTTTTTAATATGGTGGTTATGAAGTTAGAGATAAGTGTCTGAAGATTATGAATATGATTTGTGAAAGAGGGGAAGTACCTGGCGATTTTAGGACAACAGTAATCAAACCCCTCTATAAGAAAGATGAGAGGAGTGAGTGTGGCAACTATAGAGGCACAACCTTTTTTTCTGTAGGAAGCAAATTACTTAATATGATGACATTTCTTAGACACGAGATGCTGTAGATAAATTTGTAATAGGATGTGTCGACCAAATTTTTACTTTTAGATTAATATTTGAGAAGCACCTGAATCATCAAAATCCTTTGATCTTCAGTTTTATATATTGTGAGCAAGTGTTTGATTCAGAAATCGCTTTAGCGAAGGTCCTGTCCTTGTATGGTACAAATAAAAAAAAAACAAGTTTTTTCAACTGAAAGTAAGGAGCAGCATTAAAACTCAAAATGAACAGAAATTATTCCGTATATGAAGAGATTGCCCCACTTCTCAATATCTTGCTCTTCACGCTAAAGCTTTTTAGCGATTTTAATAAGGCTTCTTATTTTAATCAAACGGCCCTCGCTAAACAAACTGGCTATCTCAAAATTTTCATTCGATGACTTTGGAGAAAAAATGGGTGTGGGAGGGGGGCTAGCTGCCCTCCAGTCTTTTTGGTCACTTATAAAGGGCACTAGAACTTTTGATTTCCGATCAAATGAGTCCTATCACGATCTTTTAGGAGCCTTGGTTCGATACGACCACCCCAGGGAAAAACATAAATAAAAAAATAAACACGCATCCATGATCTTTCTTCTGACAAAAAAAAATGCAAAATTCCACATTTTTGTATATAGGAACTTAAAACCTCTTCATTAGGGTTCTCTAATATGCTGAATCTGATGGTGTGATTTCCATTAAGATCACTTGATGTTTTTGGGGTGTTTCTCCACTTTTTCAAATCGAACAAGTTTTCTTAGGCTCGTAACTCTTGACGGGTAATCTGGCTTGGTGCTGCGGTAAGCTGTCAATAGCAATAGTAGTAACAGAGCAAGCATATTAGTTTGATCCGATTTTGATTTTTTTTTTTTTTTTTTTTGCTTATATTTGAGTCGGGAGGGGGCGCTATAATTACTTTTTGTCCCGCGCCGGCAACCCCAGGAACGTCTCTGTAATAGGAGGGAGGGTGCGGTCAGTGTTATTGGTTACATCTCAAGGAAACATCCTCACGAAATAGAGTACTACAAAATTTATTTTTCAAATACCGTGGTAGATTTTTTAACAATATACCCACCCTCAGATGGTTACCGGTATAATTCTAGGATATACAAAAAAATAGAACAAAGAAATTATTACTTCATAGTTGTAGTGATTTTCTATTAATCAGAGTATCATGCTTCCTTCCATTGTTGCCCTCATATATTGGAGTATATTTACATAATATTTGGTGCTTACGTGTTATAGCGACCACACTAAAGAAGTAAAGCTGGGTTAATCATAATGAAATATACCAAAATGTGAATGAAAATATAATAATTTAGTAACAAAATTATGGAAAATACAAAAGAGCGAAGAAGGCCGGCCAGAATACATTGTATTAAATATCGAGCCGCCTCTATATATAAAAATATATCCGCAAAGTAGTTTCTCTCGCTCAGTCTAAGATGGTTGTCTCTGAGTGAAGACAGAGAACCGATTTCATTACAGATCAAGAACAAAGTGTGGTCGTTATAACACTTAAGTACCTAATATACTAATCTAGTAATTATATTGAAATCTTAGCAGAAATTGTTTCTTCAAGTCAAGAATGTGACATTAAATTTACTGATTTCACTTTTGTTGGTTTGACATTACGAACAAACTGTTGATGAGAAATAAGTGGAAACAAACAAACAATATCTACGAAGTTAGTTTTTCAACTGGGACTGTAAGTAGTCTAGGCACTAGATCCCATTATAACAGTAGTGATTATTATACTGGAAAAAGCGTGAATGGCAAATCTATGAGTTTATTATTTTTTCGCAAGCTAACTTTCAAAAGTTTGCCCGTGATTCGGTATAATTCCAAAACAAATGAATTAAGAAGATCTTATCGTTTCCGTGCTATGTTTTCATTACTTTATGTGGATTGGTAATAAAGATATATAGATAAACTAATGAAACTTATATAAATAAATTATATTCCAATTTTTTAAACAACTTTGAACAAAACAATATTAAAAGATGTAATTTCTTTTTTTTCTATAACCAAAATACATAGAATTGGACATCCAAGATTAGATACTTTTTAAATTGTCCTGATTTGTGCTTTATATTCTTCTTCCGTTTTTATTTCCCGTAATGACATTGTTTAAATCACAGAGTCCGATAAACTACAGAGAAGAATATTCCAAACTAGTCTATTCAAAAACTTTGCCTTGTCACTTTGTCAGGCTGTAACTATAAGACGAAACTACATTTTGTTAATGCCTCTAGAGGCATTACATTCACCCTTCATGACGGATCCGCCTTTATTTCTTTGAATGAGAAATAGCGAAGCAGGGTCCATCTAGTGGTAACAATTTTTGCTTTTTCAAGCAATTTTACATTTTTTTTTTTTTTTTACAGAAAATTCAAAGCAATTTAAAAAATCTGGCACGGCGAATAAATAGATCTGAAGCTAATTAACAATATGATATAAAAACCTTGTCTACTCGGTTGAAATAGTAGCTTCAGCTTAGTCGCAAAATTCCATATTAAAAAAAAAAAATTCTTTAAAAAAAAAATCTGAAGCAAATTTAAAAAATGTAATGCGGTGAATTTATAAAGTTAAATCTCAGCTATCGATTAATACCAAAAATTTTTCTCTTTCGTTGAAACTTGAAGACGGTATGCGATCTATTTAAATCAGCCAAAAACATGCATGGTAAGCATAAGCCTTAAACTTAATGAATTTCATTTATGTTGAATACCCCGCACAGATTGTACAATAGACTCCCATCTCTTGTTTACTGTTGCAGTTGTGTCTTCAGTTGAAAGAATTGCAAAC